>CAUJNA010001180.1:710663-748163 GCA_963377175.1 Effrenium voratum
CGGAAGAGAGAGCTACCCAAGCCCTATGACCGACAAAGCTTGGTCTCTTTGCCCCCGAAACGAAACACAACACAGTGCGCAAGTACCTGGAGTCTCTATGACCCTTTAAAAATGGGTCAATGACCCCGTAATGACCCCATTTTTGAATGGTCATGGAGACTCTAGGTACCACAAATCTGTTTCTTAACGCAGGGTAAGCCCCTATGGCAAACACCCATAAGGCCAGATCAATCTGAAGCCCGTTGCCTTATTTGGACTTGTTCCTTTTTGGGCAAGACCATCTTAGTGAAAACAAGCACCGGATGGACTTTGCTCCGCTCCACTCAGGTAGCGAGAACAGGCAGAGGGATATGCGCTGGCGAATGAAGCCCACCTCCAGGGCACACGAAAAAGCAGTCAAATTGTCTGGTAATTCCTTTGCAGCTGCCATGAATCATTGATCGGGTACCCCCCCCTCCCCCCCCAAAAAAAAGCGTGGTTGCCCTTTTGGCTTTCCTCTAAAACCACACAACAAAAGGGCATGCTACAAATAGTCGCTCAACGCTTGGCTTACGCGCGCACACAATCAGCCTATGCGAGGAAGCGTTGGCTTCCGCAAGCGACACCACAGCACTAGCTCACGCGAGGGCTTTCGGCCTATGCGCGAAGCGCACTTTGGAAGCTCCAGCGAAATACGCGAAGTACGCTTTGTATACCTCCAACACGGCCACCTCACCGTGATACAAAGCATTGGGTTTCGAGCACGCTCCGCGTCAAAAGTGGCCTTTTCAGTACCAGTCGCTTACGCGCGCTTGCACAACGATACTAGTAACAACATGCTTACGCGTTCTTGCGAGTCCTGTGGTATTTCAAGGCCTTTACTAAACATGAACAAATGGTTTTTTTCATCGCAGCTCAAATGCCGACATATGCGGGGGTGTCTTTTTTAAAGGGGGCCCCAAAAATTGTGGTTTTCCTGTGGGTTCTCTTTCAACCCACAAAAAAAGCGGGGTGCCAACTCAACAACGGGACGCATCGAGCAAACTGCGGGATCTCAGGCTCAGGCTGGTTTTGGAGCCTGGCTGCGGGCTCCGGGCTGTGTCCCAGCCAACGCCCCTTAAGTGAGCTGGCAAAAACAAAGTAACCGAACTGTTTGGTTGCCACCAAAATGGTCTTAACTGGCAAAACATACTCGAGTAACCCATTTTTTTGGTTGCCACTCAAGTATTAAATGGAAACCAAACCCAAAAAGTTGAAAGTCCAGGAACTGAAAAAGAGTGAGTTGTATTAATTACTGAACATTTTGGAATAAATCCAGAACCTGAAAACAAGGTCCTATCCCCAAGCACCGAACCTACATCACCTTTTTCTTACCACAGGCGAGTTCGCCCTACGATAGCCGCTTGCCAAGGTGGGCACGCCTGTCTTTCGTCCTTCCTTTTCTGGACCTTGAGGTCGAGGGGTTGGAAAACGCCCTAAGTTCATAGGGGCCCTGTCGCCAATGGCGTGCTGGCTCTTTCATTGCAGATATTTTTTTTCTGGAAACAAAGACATGCCCAGTAGCGATTCCCTTGAAAACCAACAGGAAGTCAATGGAAGTTCAGGGAATCCGAGAGAATTCGCCCCATCGGCACAACGCGCTCAGAGGCCCCTGCCTCCTTCGCATCCTCCACTGGGGCCTCAGGCTTGGGGTAGCGACGACGGGACGGGACGGGTCCATGGCAGCCTCTCAGCTTCAACGGGACCCAGAAATGCTAACCCGGTGATTCCTGGCAAGCCACTGTGGTAGGTACTGTAAACGAGGGCCGGGACCCACCCAATATACAAACCAGAAGGAAAATGGTGTTGGTTAGCTATAGTGGAAATTTGGATTCACTGGGAAGGGTTCACCTGTTGGGGCCATGACCAAACATGGACCACGGGCAAACTGAAAGTGCAAAAGGTCGATTCGCTTTGGGCAAGTGAGTCTAGGCCAAAACTGGTTTGCGGGATCAGAATCTCATGGGTGGGTTGGAATGAATCGGATCCCCAATCGAAACCCAGTTACGGGTGGTTCAGTTCAGGGTCATTCCAACTCAACTCATTCGCCGATCGCAGCAGCTTTCTGTTTTGAAGCAAAGCAAAAAAGAACATGGGGGGGGGTTTCCCCGATATTCAGACGAGCCCCCCCCCAAATGGGAAGATGGGGGGAAAGTTGGCCTTAATGGGGGTTCTCAAAGTAGTGGAGCCCGGGTGGTTGGCGGTCAAAAGGAAACCAAACTGAAACCACATATCGTTGTTTGATAATTCTTGAAGGTACATCCAAACGCGCCATGGTTTACCAGATTATTTAAACCAGCAAAAAGCAAACGGATTTTAATAAAGGCGTGCCCTGGAGGGATCGATCGGGCAGCTGGCCAATGGACTTCTTGAGAAAACACCGAGGTTCGGGACCATGCCATGTGGGTGTCTCTTGTTTGAGGCTACCGCCTCTTTGTACCGTGGATTTGAAGCGAAACTACAAGGGACACCACCATTTTGTGGGGCCACCTAGAAAAAGACACACTGGTTGAGCCCGTGCAAACCCTTGTAGCGGCTAAGGTTGAAAAGGGAATCAGTTGTTTCTGGAAGTGACCATGTTATACCATTCTGAGAAAGGAACCCACTAAACAAAATTGTTGAATGCGGGCGGGATCAACTGAACAGCGAGGCGCATTCTGGCAAACCTGAGTTGAACTGATGTTCCCAGACATCCATTGCTACACCTCTCAGCTCAGGAGAAAAAGCAGGATCCATTGGGGGGCTGAGGGCTTCGGATAAGTTCAAAGGAAACTAGTCATCATCTGATGGCTCCATCAGTGTTTTGCTTCTCCGATCAAATCTGTATTCACCGCATTGATTCAAGGAATGTGCCATGGCCAAAGCTCGCAATGCGGGGCATGCCCGTCATTTCCTTTCTTGGGGCCCTTTACATTCGTCTACATCCCCTAGAAAAATGATGACTAGACCTACATGACACATGTTTTAGGATGCGCACCAAAGCCGGAGCTTCCCGTGCGCAACAAAAAACTGGCCCAATAGAACCTAACCTGAACACATGGTCTGTGTAAAAAGGGCGACCCTGAAAATCTTCCTTTGCCTTGCAGCCAACCTCAAAAAGGATCACCTCCGCGGGAGTCGGGAGACCAGAAGCCAAAGGGCCCTGCCCTGAGCCTCCGCCCGAGGCTCCGGCGCTCGCGGAGGCCGGCTTTGGCGCCACCACCATCGGCGGGGGCGGCGATGGCGGAGCCGAGGGCTTCGTCTTCTGGGCGAGTCGGACGAAAGCCCCGGCCTCCCCCCCCCGCGCTTGAGGAGGCTTCCCAATATGGGTCTGTCTTTTTTAGGGTGCCCCAAAAAGGGGTTGGCTGAAAAGAAGCCAAAAGGAAACCAGCCAGGCTTCCGCTACTTTGTAAGACATGAAAATACTTGTACTCCCTGTTGAAAAACATCCAGCCCCAAGACGAAACTGACCTAAAAAATCTGCCCAACTCCCCGCTGTGTGATAGGCATATATGGTTTGGAGAAAACAACACCGAATATGTTCATGGTAAATTTAGCTAGTTTAGTCAGGGGTTGACAAAGCCGCCACTAGCCGGCAAGCCAGTATGGTAGGTACTCTGCGCCATGTTTTTGTTTTTTTTTTTAGGTGGGGTACCCCTTCGTTACCTACCCCATGGTTTCTTTTCTTTGCTTTTTTTTACGGTGGGGTACCCCCTACCGGCCAAGAGTACACTAATCAAGAGCGGTTCTCTTTCGGTAAGAACATTAGACATCATTCTACTGGTTTCAGAGGGCCTCTGACCGGAATCAACCGAACAAAGCGCTGCCTGTGACACTGTGTGGGGTGATAGGTGCCTTCCTTGCCCATTCCTTGCCCCACTGTTCGTAGGGCTTCATTCATGACACACGGAGGTCATCCATCCACAGTATGGTCGCGTCGGTGTGAAAATATATGTGCGTGAAATAGTGTTTCTATTCAATCTAACATCACGTTCTTTTAAGCCAACTCGAAGCACAAAACTGGCTGTGGCTAAAAATAAAATACCCAACAATGACACCTAAACGGAAACTAAGACTCAAATTGGCGCAACCGTTTTCCTTTGGGCTTCCCGCCAAAAAACAAGTACTTGGAGCTTCCTCCAAGTCAGTAAGTGGTTTTCTAATCCGCTAACAAGGTTAACCCCTCTTTGGGGGAGACATGCAAGTGGGTTACAACCCAACAACTTACTAACTTGGCCGAACACCCAAGTACACCTCTTGGGGAGCAGAATTTCTTGAATATTCAACACCAACAGGTAACACTAACGTAAAAATGGCGAGTGGAACATCCAAGTACCAACTCCAAAAAGTTGGACCGCCCCATACTGCCATGTCCCTACAGAACTTCTGGTAGCTCCGAGCCCGGCTGAGTCTTTACACGTGCATTGGGATACCCCCAGCTCCGAGTCCAGCTCCAATCAGCGGCTAGCATATGGCCATGGCTCAAAGGCCAAATCGTACCCGCAGTGAACATCCGATTCAATCCAACCACTAACATAGGAAGCCTAAAATGGGTGGTGAATTCACATACCCAAAAATGGGATCCCATTGGTTTTGACCACAGCCACATGGGCACCGCAAGAATGGCAGAGCTGGACTGCACGTTTCTCTCGCAGTGTTGACCCAGCGCCAGGGACCTGTCGGGTGGCTCGGTCCCTTTGGCCTCTCCCCGGGCCACCGGGCGGTGGGCTCTGCCTTGGCCCTCAGCTCCAGGCCCGAGCGCCCGAAATAGCCAAAGAAGCAGACCTGTCGCGCCCGCTTCGTCACTTCCGAGTGGCTTGGCCAAAGAAAAAGTAACCAAATCTGGGCTGCCCGTCTTCTGATCCCCCGCTAAAAGTTGACATTTAGTGAATTAAGTGGAAACTACCACTAAACACTCAAAGGCTAAAAAGCTAAGGGGATGGCTGGGAGCCACCAAGAAATGCGTGAAAGTTTGTTTGCAAAAATGGTACAAGCCCAAAAAGTGTCGAGTCCAGGATCTGAGGGATTGAGCAAACTTGTAGGGACCCCAAAGTGAATAGTATCCTTTTGGATTCCCTTGAAATCATCCACCAAAAACAACAATCGAACATCTGAAGTGGGCAACTGGTATGTATTTTCAGTAGCTCCGTAGCTGACCGACCCAGCCAGGCCGGCACTAAGCAACCTTTGACACTGAAACGTATCTATTTCTGGGCACCGCAAACGCATAATATGTGAATCCGCAGCTGTGTCTTCCCTTTGGCTTCCCCGTTCACATTAGCAGCAAAGAACGGATACCAATAACTTTTGGAAGCCCACATATGAAACTTCATGCGGGCTCGGCCTTAACAAGGGCTTCATAAGGGCTCCCTCCCCCTCCCCCTCCCTCCCCCCACTTTGGATCGCGAAACTGGCTGATTCCTCCAGCGAAGCGGACGCGTCAGGTTACGTTTGGAACCTGAAGCGAGCCTTGCACCCCCGAAAAGACTCAAACACCGCGGTTTCCATGAGCTTGTTCGTAGCCCCCACAGATCACCCATGAATTCTGGGAGCCCCACTTGTGGAGTATAATGTCAACCCATCAAGGCATTTGCCCAAGTTATTCGAAGCTTTCCAGCTACAGTTTTGTACCAAATCTGTCCAGGTCGTGGTCTGTCCCCGTGCTCCAGGTCTATGACTTTTCGTCTACCCCGTTGGTCCAAACAGTTGGGCCAAAAAGTTGGGCTTCAATATACCATGATGAGAGTTGGGCCCGGTTCTAGAATGTATATTTTATTGTTTGCTTCACATGGAGTCACCGATAAAATGGAAAACATGTCTCCTAAGTCTACCCCCAGATGCCACGATTTTCAAGCCTGAGGGTTGGGCCAAACAGACCCAACTTTCTCGCGCGAGACGGCGCCTGTGTGGCGCAAAGCAGTGCCAGGACTGCCATGAGGCCAGGAAGTGCCTCGGAGCCCAGCTTGTGACGGACCCCCATGGCTTTCGTCTTTGATTTCCCAGGGCTGGGGTAACTTCCCTTTCCATTCTGAACCCACGGATCCGAGTCTTTCTAGAAAACCACCAAAAACCAAGGGGAAGCGGATCTGGTTGTTGAAAAGAAGGACGGCTGAAAAGAATGGGGAATCAACCCTTACAAGGACCACAAAGCAAGGGCTGCCCTCAAAAAAGGCATCCCTATATGGGTGTGGCCTTTGATGGATCGCGGACCCTTTGGTGGGTATGATGGAGGGGGGCTATGTCCAAGCACTTTCACTCGAAATTCACAGCCAAATGAGTCACAATCACAACTTGGTATTGAGGTGGTCTACCCAAACCAATACAAAGAACTACACAGGCGGCCGTACCTAATTCTGGTTGGGACTGTCCCGTACTAACCTCCACTTACCCGGGTTTTGGTTCACGTTGACCCAGCATTCATAACCCCGTCCCATTACTAGGGGGGTGTTCCCTCCAAAGTGATGAATCCCCACTAAAAGGGGACACCCCCCTTGTTAATCAACCAGGGGCTTATTCATCCGGGGTTTTCATTGTAGCTCCAATAAGCAAAGGCAAGCTTTTGGTCGTCAGATCTTCCACGGTTTTTGCCCCGGTTTCATGGCCCAGGCGCGCTTGGATGTTCAACCCTCGGGGCATTCCAGGCAGCCGCTATAGGTAACCCTTTTTGGGGTTGGTCAAAAAGGAAAGCCAAAAGGAAATCCGCATTTTTTAGGGGTTAAAAAGGAAAGCCACAAAATGCAAAAAAAACATCCACATTTTTGAGGGGGCATCCTATTTCAGAACCACACCCATTTACCTGTACAGGTAACCAAGAGCTTTGCCACCCTTTACAAAGTCCGAAGGAAAATGGATCGAAGGGTATACGAGTAATTAATCCATATGGACCGATTCCTCGTTCCGCCTTCCTGTCTTTTTGTTGGGGGGTCAAAAGCCCCAGTAAACATTCGCCTTGCCGCGAGGTAAAGACCAAATCAAAAGGGGCCCATTGTGTCTTGTTTCCGGGTGCCCAATGTAGTCGGTCTGGAAAAGAAGAACAAATAAGCGACCCATTGGGGCATGTTGATTGGGGCCTTCCCGATATGTCACCTTTGAACATCAGCCTAGGAAGCTCACTTAAAACTGGCCAACAAGGAGGCTGAATTGAATGCCGAATCTTCACATGTACCCGCCACATCGGTTCAAATATCCCCCAAAGCAACCGCGGAGCATCTCGTGTGACCCTCAGACACACTCAATGGTCCGTCAAGACAGAGCAACTCGGCAAACAAACTGCATCACAACAACTAATCCAAACCACCAATGAGGGATTGTTCGTGTATTTGCCTATTTTGAAGGTAGGTTGTCTCAGGCTTGATTTTATCTTCGATGCGGACGGTCGGATAGTTTCGAGACCAATGTATGTCGTATAGAAGCGAAATCAGTAGATTGTTTGCTATAGCTGGGAAAGTACGTACACAATATATATATATATGGCATTAGCATAGGTGTCCTTTTGGGGGAAATAGAGGGCCCTGGTAGATGATTAAACCACCAGGCAAACCAGGGCCATCTATTTTTGACCCAAACAATTAAAACAGACACCTATGGGCATTTGTGTGATATGAAGCAGAAGGTTAACCGCATTGACGAAATAACATTCCATAAATTCCACATCCAGCTGCGCAACCTGCACCGCCCGACGTTCGACGTGGTTTGAATATCCATGGATATCTCCATCTGTGTATACACCTGTGATTGATAAAATAGATTACAACACAGCCACACAACAAAGGAAGTTGTATCCATTGCTGATAATGTAAAAACAAGCCGACATGCTGTTGCCTCTCGGATTCTTACTCTGGGATATGTACTCAGTTGCCTAATGAAACTGGAGTCTCGACTTAAAGTGAGCTGACAATATGCATATATAACAAGCCGAGCTGGGGCCAATGCCTTCCCTCATGCAGTTTCGACAGAACCATTCTCACCGAGTTGATTATTACTGCACCTATCCATTGAACGGTACCCGAACGTGCATCTACCCAGGGCAATCTCGCTCTTGGTTTGGACCCATCCAGCAAGTAATGATAACTTCCATGTTGATTTGGGGTTTAGCATTGGCACACCCAAAACTGCCTCAGCTGTTGTCGCCGACCATATCAATGGTCCCTATGGAATGAACATGAACAGGCCAAGTTTTTGGAACTGAAGACGGGCTAGCTAACAGGTGGAAGTTCCGTGCTCTTCTTTGAAATGTTCAGATCTGGACGAACACTTACGTAAGGAGCCTTTGGGTACGCTCGTTCCAGCCCCGAATGGGTCGTTAAAATTGACCCAGATCCGGGAGCCCCAATCTGAGGGTAGAGCAAAACCTTGCTTTCCTTCACCATGCCCCATAGTTTGCCTACATTGAAACTCATTATTTCATGTATTCGTCCACCTTATAAAACCATCTGGGAGACCCGTCCGAGCTTTCACACGACGCCGTCTCCCTTTTACCTCGGCCACCGGGCTGTCCGACGCGCCATGGTTGGAAGGCCTCGACACCAACGGAAGGTTCGAAATGGGCCGTGGGAAATGATGTCAAAAGCCAAATCGTACCCGCAGTGAGCACCCCAATCTCAACTGAAATAGAGTAAAATGGGTGGCGAATTCACCTACCAACCAACATGGGATCCCATTGGTGTTGACCCACAGCCAAATGACCACTGTGATACAACAAAAAGGGCCTCCCAAAGACTAATTAACTGACACCCCCCCCCCCCATATACGCCCAGAAACATGAAGTAGGAATGAAACCCTTGTTCCCAAAACCCTGGACCTGGCTGGGGTTCACAGTGGTGACTTGGGATGCAAACCCTAGTTCCTTATGAAACCAAATGGGGAAGGCAGCCCCTAACGTCCAAACCACCAAACAAAAGCACCAATTAGAAAGAAGCTGCACTAAATTTACACCTCACACTTGGCTGTTCAAGATGGAGGGTTGGCGAATCCAACTCCCGCAATTTGCGTTTTGGGTGTTGGGTGGTTCCTTCGGCCGCCTTCGAAGGTATATGGGGGTCTTTGTCTGAGGGTACTGTTTTTACTGTTTTTTGTTTCGGATTTAAAGGGAAACAAAAAGGAAAACCATCATTCTGGGGTGCCCTTATTTTAAGACACCCATATGGATCCCACAATTGACACAGAGCCCAAAAAGAGGACTCGTTCCCCCAAGAGAAGCTGCGGGTGTTTTCTCCCAGCTTCCAGGAAAGTTTTTGAATGTTTGCTCCGAGGAAAAAGGGATACGCTCCATGCCATAATCTGCAGATTCAAACATCTCATGCCTCAAAAAGGAGATCCTCAGCTTGGCAAAGTGATCGATCCGCTGGCTGCCATGTATCTCGGAGCCGTAGAGGCTCAGTTCACCCCAAACCAAGGTTCTTCGGCTCAGTGACTGGCAAAGGGGGTAATTTTTCATCGACCATCCCAGATCCCAGGCGTGGCAAGCCACTATCGGCAGCCCAGGTAGCCCTTGGATCCAAATTCCTGTTCGTTTGAGGGTGGCAAGCCCTTGAGTTCCCACAATAACTTGCCGGGAAAATCACAAATAGCCAGTGGAGAGACCGAAACCAAATGGTTGAAATGGGTGGGATCCCAGCGGCCGGTGCCCGGCCGGAAATCTCCCATAGTTGCCTTCGACCTCATAGGATCTAGATTTTTCCTTGGTTCATCATTTCAGTCATCGGAAACTAAGTGAGGACCATGCACGTCAGAAAAAGGGGTTGCCACAAGTCGTGAGCCAAACTGGTGTATTCATGCAAGCCAACATGTCTGTTTTAGAAAGGCAAGGATGTAAGATGCAAATACCAATCCTTGACCCAGTTGTTGCTCACTTTGATCCGCCGCTGTTTTCTCAACGTCAAATCACCTTCTCTTCCTCAACTGCCAACCGGAGTGGCCGTGGGAACAAAAAAGCACCAGATGCCCCCAATTGAGTTCTCCCTGCAGAGGGGTGTGCGCGGCTGGCACGTCTGGGTAGCTATTTCTTGGGAGACTTTCGCTGGGAAAAAGTTGGAAACATGGTTGCCACTGGTCTAGGCAGAAACCCGGGGGAACTTCATTGCCTTTCGGCCAAAGCAAGTGGCGAAAAGGAGGTCAACATAGAGAGCTTGGAACAAAGGGGTTGGGTTTGGATCAAAGACGGACGCATCGGGGACTGTTCTTCCTCAGGATTGCAACTCATCTAAGGGCACCGGGCATCGATGTCAACTCTCACACCCTTTCAAAGTGCTCTTTGAAGGAAAACACGTGTTTGTTCTCGATTGCTTTCTGCTCCCTGCGAAAGGTTTCACTTTTAGTGGTTGAGTGGAAAAGCCAAAAAGTTGGCCAAAAGTTATTCAGCCCTAACATCCCTTGGCAAAATGCGCCAAAGCGTGGACTTTGAGGGTTGATACCTCCCTTTTTGGTTGCTGATAATCTGATACTGGCATCCAGCAGTCTCAACCTGTGGACTGCCAGTCAAGTGGGCCATTTGACTATTGCGCTGAGGAGAGGACATGGCTGTGGCCCAAAAAACCGGAATTCCAAAATGGGTTGCCCGATCGTTAAGTGGAAACATGGACCAAAACCTGCGGTTTGCCCCTAGCTCTTTAATTTTGAGCCATTGCCACATGTGAAACATGGTGAGTCGACTGGTTTCTTGTGGAAACTTTAGTGATTTCCCCCGTGTCCCTTGCACATGGGCCATAGGCTAGGCAGTTAGACCGCCAATCGACCGGTTCCGTGCGCCTCTAAAACTACCAGCTGGGAAAACAGACTCTCGCGCTGAAAAGCTGCGTTGCGAGCGGGATTTCCACATCAAGCCGCATTGAGGGACCGATTTGGGCGTGGAGGCCAATAGGCGCTTGCTTTTGAGGGCTCAAATGCGCGTTCTCCCATATTGGGCCAAAGGGAGCAGGACTCAGGGGAGATACAAGAGCCAGGCGCCTCATGGCTGTCAAAATGAGCCACCCAAAATAGCCAGGTCACTTGACCAAGCATTGGACAGCCATTGGGTTGCTGGAAAACAACACCCCACCAAAACTGGGTTTCCAGGAAAACAACGCCTCTTGCTTTGCAAAAACCACACAGATCGATTGACCAACATGGTTCTACCTCGATCCGGTCCTATGACACCCGGTGCCCCCGACCCCAACGAGAGGTTGGGTCAACATAGACTAATAGACTGACACTCAGGATAGGGTCATAAAAAAGGAAGAAAAAAAACACACACCAAAAACAAACACATTCTCCTGACTCCGCTCCGTATCTATCCCACATCAACTAGTTTCGGGGGAGACCCCAGGCTCCGGGTCCCAATCGGAAACTCCGATGCCCAATTTGGGGCCAACTGAAGCAGTAGGGTACACGGGTTTTGCCTTCGGTTTATGGTGTCCTGTGCTACTGTGATGGTTCTCAGCATGTGAGTTGGAACCCCAATCTGAACCATGCAACTTAGTGTCATAGATCAAAGACCCTTCCAGAACAAAATCCCAAACCCATCGAAACAGGGCCCAGGACATATCCAAAAGACAACTCGACATGGAAATCCTCCTAACTGGCCCAAGTGTATTCTTCAAGGGGCCCTGCAAAAAGGGGGTGTCCAAAATATTGCCCACAAAGGGGTTGCCCAAAAGGGCCCCTATGTTGACCATTTGAACAAGGGTTGCCAAAATGAGGCACCCCTTCGAAGGGTACAAGGCAAAGGAGATCCAAACCAGGGCCCATATTTTTGCCCAGCCCCCCCAGCCCCCATCTTTTCCTCTGGAACGGCGCGCTCTGCTCTGACGAGCCTCTCGCATGACTCTGACCAGCCCCCTTTGCAATGGAAAACTTTGCCCACGTGCCGACCTCTCCCCTGAAAAAAAAACTGTCCAAGATTGGGTCCCCGGTCCCAAGAAGCAAGAAAAAATAACAAATGTCTTTCTCACGGAGACACTCAATGAGCTTGACCCTTAAATGCGGGAATCGTTTCACTGGTAGCGAGAAAGCACATTCCCAAAACATTCAAGATGGAGTACGTCTGAGGTGGTTCCAACTTTAATATTCATAACCACATCTATCAGCCAACAAATGTGGATGCGAATGCCCTGTTCAAAATATTGCCGTCCATCAGTCCGCACAGTGGCCTGACTACCATCCTGTTTTGGCCCATAGCTGGGGTACACGGGAGAATCACGTTCTCTGACTCTGCTTCATCTTTAGGCAAATTAAGTTGTGCTTTGTTTCAACAAAAATTGTTTTCTGAGCAGACCCCAGTTCTGCCTTTCTACCGCTTGCTTGTGAGTCTGTTGGACAAAAAGAAATGGTCCGTTCCAGGCTTCATGATGGGGCCCCGGGTCACAGACCAAAACCTTGGTGAGGTCGCAAATTGTTTTTGCTGCACCATCTAAGAAACAATTGAATGATTCCTTTCCCCTGGAAATACCAGCCAGCAATGGTTTCAACCATGGTTTCCAGTGGTGCGAAGCGGATTTCCTCCATCCACAGTATCATGAAACCTCGTGATCGACCTGTAGGTGTTGAAAAGCCATTGGTGTACCCAAAGGGTCTCAAATGGGGGGGGGGGGATTCGGTTTGGCCAAAAACAGCCATAACCCCAGAAAACCTAAAAGGGCAGTGTTCATGTTCCAAACGACGAATCCGACTGGATGAACATGCCCTCCATCTTTGCTGGTACGGGGACATGAAGCAAAAAAAAAGGCAACAAGTTGAACAAGTCTGGCAAAGGTTTCGTTCTTGTTTTGTGTCGGTCACCAAAATTTCCCTCCGGAAAAGAATGAGACACCTACTGGGTGTCTGGCAGCCCTCCACGAAACATGAAGAGAACCTAACAAACACAGACACAACGAAGCACAATGTGAACTAACTCGCACAGAACACAAATCGACACAGACCCTCCGGTCAACACAAATCGACACAATCCCACAGAACAGAACCCTCCGGTAAAGATGAGCACAACCCAAGAACACAAATCGACACAGATCCAAGCAAACCAACAAAGCCACAAATACAAAATCACAGACATACAAGTAACAGAAAGCCACATGCCAAGAACCGCGAAGTCTTTGATCACCCTTCACTTTCCCTTCAAAGCTCGGCTGGCCGGAGGCATGCGAGGCGAGATATGGAGAGCGCATGCTACAAGCACCCCAGAAAAGAACCAAGGAAAAAAACTGGTAGCACATGAGCATGAAACACATAAGGCGGATTGAACCCGCAAAGGGCCCCGACCCCAACAGGAAGTTCCAACCCCAAGATGATGGTTTTTGGGGCTTACGACTCAGCCAAGTTTCTCAGGATCGTGATGATCGCGCGAGCTCGGTCTTCAAATGATAGGAAGTGAAGCCCGTGGGTGTGGGTTCCCGGATGAATGAACCCGTGTTCATAGGCTGCTCCCTGTGAACCCCACTAAAAGGGGACACCCCTTTACAAAAGTCAGGGCTTCTGGTTCGGTGGGGAATTCACATAGCTGCTCTGGATCAGGAAACCCCAAGGACCCCAAAGCAACCTTCAGAGTCTCGTTCCAGTGAAGGCCGAACCTAGCTGAAGATTCCCACGTGCCGAGCAAATAGTTTCATAGAAGTCACATGAGCCGCAGCAGAGCTAGTCAGCCAGTATTGATATCCGTGTCCAACAATTGAGAGCCCGTGTAGATGTTAGGCTTCGCACTTCTGGAAACACCCATATCAGGGGCACTGGGGATATCTGGTGGAGCTTCGGGGCCTACCGAAGGAAATCTTGGGGATCTGACCACAGGGCCCATTGAATTTGTTGTCAAACACACGCTCTCTGAACTTCTGCGAGAAAACCCACTGGGTGTGCGAGCACGCTGCATATGGACAACGCACCGTCCAGCCGGTGCGCCAAGCGCCGGGTCGCGGAAAACGGCTCTATGCCGGCGTTGGGCGGGGCTATGACTTGTAACAAGGCCGAAGCGCAGTGCCCAGAGATCAACTAGATCCTCCAGTAGAGAGGTTAGAACAAGGCTACCGTTTTTTCTGTAGTCTATTTTATTAGGGGAACCCTCCCCCAAGAAAGGGGTTAAAAAGGGCACCTCGCTGGGGGACCTAGTCAAAGGATAACATACTGAGGAGCGCTGACTTACGAGCCCAAATCAAACTCAACTTCATCTCAGCAGACCCCCCCCCACCTTTGTAGTGGTCTTCCCCAGCAGTCCCGGGGCGTGGATATCCATAGTTATAAGGGGACTAACTAATTACAACATATTAAATCAAAGAAAACAGTATCTCGGGTGATATGACTTAACTTGGCTTCAAAGTATCCCACAACAAATTCGAGTTGTATTTTAGGCGCTTAGAGTAACGCCATGCACTTAACTTCTCATGACCCAAAGACGGAAACAACCCTTCTAATAGCCATTGGGGTCCTGGTGGAAGAACATGGTATTGCTCCGGGATGTGAAACTGTTGACGCCTGCCGTTGTTTTTTGTTGCGTAAAGAAAAACAACTCCAGGCGAATCTCAAGTGACGTCCCTTGGAAGTCGCCCAGTCTCCCACTTAGAAGAGCTCGGCAAAACAAACCGTGGCCAAAGCAAAGAAACAATTCTGTGAAGAAAACAAAATGCAAAAACAACATGAACAGGGGGTCACCATTCAAGTAATCCGCTCGCCTGCTGAGTGGATTGGCCGGGAAAAGTCTAAACTGCTTGTTTACCGAACCAAACAAGTGACTAAAGTCCATGAAACTCAAGAACTCAAGAACTGAATTGGAGGTCAGGGATGTGGTCTTCCTTCGCCTGATTTTTCTGGCCCCTTAAGTAACTCAAAGCCTCCGCCGCCGATCGGTCCCGAGTGGACCCCAGGCCCGTTACTACCTGCAGATGTCACTGGGGAAGCCCCAAAACCCACGACAAATCGAACCGTCGGCCACTCTGCGTGTTGGATTGCAGATGTGTCTGTCTTTTTTTGAGTTGGTACCTTGCTTTTTTGTTGCGGTTTCACAGGGAAACCAAAAGGAAAACCGATGCCATGTTGGGGGGTCTCCTAAAAAACATGACACACCCAAATGTTTTCGGAGGAAGTTGAGTGTCCCATCCCAAATGGCTCCAAGGGAAGAGGCTCTTAACCAAAGTCATGTTCTCAGCAAAAAAGGTCGACCCGGGGTTCCCTTTCAAGCCTGCAACCCGGGTCGAGCATTCAAAGAAAGAGGATGAAACATGACTTGTTGAAACCCCCTTCTCGCTCCCGATCGAGTTGATGGGCAAAACAAACTAACCGAACCGTTGTTTGCCGCTAAAATGGATGAGTGGATGGCCCAAAAAAAGTTCAAACTTTACAATTACCACTAAAATGGTCTTCCCAAAAAGTTTAAAGTTCATGAACTCAGGAAGTGAGTTTACCGCTAAAATGGACCAAACCCAAAAGTGGCTCAAGCCTTAGAACGTTAACAACGTTCCTTGCCATGGAGCCAAGGAGGCAATATCCCTTTCAATGTACGGAGGGGAAACCCAACCTCGCCCCGTTCTCCTCGGGCAAACCCCTTATTTCGCCATATTCGGCCGCATGGCCATTCTTGCTCGGCTCTTGTTCGGTCCTTTGCGTGTACTACCCGTATGAAAACAGTATATACTCAACATGTTGCGGAAAGAAAGCATTCGCGGTCTGAATATGAGGTTCTTTATAGCAGAGGCAACTTGGTGAGCCGCCAAATGTCTTGCGGGATTTTCATTGAATGGCAAAGCCAGTCGTTTCCACACCAAAGATCAGACATGTTTAGTGAGTGCCCTCTGCTCTTCCCTCCCAGTTGGATCATAGTGATAGGTCGACCAATCCTCATATGCTGTTTAGTAGCATGTGTCCCCCCGTAGCACATGACGACAGTGCTTGACCCTGCAACCCTACCAAACTAACCTACTTGGGTGTCCAACCCACTGAGCAAGTAGCAATCAATCACGGTTGTAAGTGTGGTAAAGGGGTTTGGTTTGCTTATCAGACATGTCAGATTGATTCTGTTTCATATATCTGGCCAGTCCTCGGATCCTCTCCAAAAGTTTAACTTTCAGCGGGTCAAATGGCAACCCCACTAAACGCTAAACACCTAAAAAGCTACGGTACCGGATGGCTGGAAACCACCAAGATCTTTCGTGTAACAAATAAATGCAACAAATCGCTTTACTCTCCCTAGGGGGAGACCCTAGGGGTACGGCTCCCGCAGACTGGCCGCGGTTTCTGTTGGCCCTCAACTGCGCACCCGAATTTCGGGAGAGAGCGATCCCGAGACGTGTTCGAAAAACCATGCCCTCGCAAACGGCCCCCTGACCCGGAAAATATCCGCCGCGCTTTGCTCTTCTTTTGGAAGGGTTGGGGAAGGTTTGGGGGGAAGTTTTGATTGGACTTGCTTGGTGGGGGTTGGGGAGGTTTGACCCCGCTTCAGTGGATTGGCAAACAAAGCACCCCAAACAGTTGGTTCACTCAAACGATGTCAACAAGTCCAGCAAAGTGGGAAGAAAGCTAAAGATTCTCTCGCTTAAGATTCTCTCACTAAGTGAACTGCCCAAAAATGTCGAAACTATTCTTGGTTTGAACTAAAGTCCAGGAAGTCGGGGAATTCTGACTGTCTCAAATTCCCCAGTTCGTCGAGTCACTTTCAGTTCCTCAAGTGGGAGAGCGACTAAGCTTCCTTGCTCGTCCCTTGCAAATAACACCAAAATATCTTCAATTGAGATGGGCCCCAAAAACGATGTCTAAACCACTCAGAACATACTGTCATTCCTGCACCTCAGAAACCTTGGAACGATGATTCCCCCGTAAATAAACTTCCTGCTTAAAGCCCCCGGGAAAAACAAATATTTCCAGTAGTGATCGATTCCTTTTAAAACCAACAGGGCAAAATAACACATATCCTTGGACAAATGGCAGTAAATGGGTTCCCATGGTTCCAAAACGGATGTCGCAACCATCCACAGTATGACCCAGCGGCAAAACAATTGCCATGTCCCAAAGAGCCCATGGGAGGCAGAAATGTTAGGTATCTTACCCCTTAAAACTCCAAGCCCTGGGGAAGTTAATCTTTTACAGACATATAATATTAATATAGCCCATGTTACCCCCAAAAAGTTGAAAAGTTGTGTTTTTAAGAGGTAAGGTATGTTCCGAGTGTGGTTTCCCCTGAAAAACCCTGCAAAAGGAAGCTCAACAACAGGCTCAAGGCCCGGGATTCAATCCATCAATGAAAAGTTCAAAAATTCCGTACCCCCAGTGAACATCCCAATCCAACCACTAAAATCGGTTCAAACATGGGTGGCGAATTCACCTACCGCAAATGGTACCAAAACGGTTTTGACCAACAGCCATATATCCACCATTGTTTACCTAAGGAATTCTACTTTTGTCACGTGGGTGAACTGCCGGATTTGGAGTTGACCCCTAGGGCTTTTGAGATTCTCTTTTGCGAACGATGGCCGGGGGCGTGTGCAAGGGCAGCGAGCTGTCTGTTAGCTCCGCCTACTCCCGTACTCCGAGGGACGATTCACAAGTCCATCCTGTTTTAGGGCCCCCTCGAGGCCGAACCACTACTTGAAAATTGATTCGCTACTGCTCGTGACTTTATGGCCCACATCTGGGGTACACCGAACATTGTAGGTCCAGATGCTGTTTCATAGTTATAATACCGTTGCAGTCTACCCTAAAATATACAATAGTCTTGGAGGAGATGCCCGGAATCTCTACTGACTCCCTTCACCGAGCGATTGACCTCACAGAATCATCATCCCCTTGGCTTTGGACTCCTTTGATTTGACAGGAGTACATCAAAAATCATATCAGATGTCGGTGCTAATATAGAGCCTACCCTAAAATACAGTTCCTAAATTTGGAGACCCCACAAAACTACTGGACAACTTCTTTAAGGGTTTGCCTCGACCACTGAATCCAATGCAGCCCGTTCTGCATGTCTTATCCTTCTGGGAAGGCAGAAAGGGCTCCAGGAATCTACGGGCCGATCCTCCAAATCGGAGATTCGCTTGAAGCTTGCCAATCGGGGTTCGACGCACCTCCAAGGGGCAACAACAAAACCGCTTTGGGAGGGCGGGAAAGGGGGGGGGTCTCCACATGTGTTCGACCAAAAAATACGCTCATTGCCCTTCCCGCAGCTGAGAAATGTTCCTCTTCCTGTGCGCCGGTGTTTGGTTCGGCTGCACACAGCTGAAAACTGTGGTGAGGGTCCCGGCTGGAGAATTCTGCCTGCGTTCCCCACTGTATTTGTTTTCAAAAAAAAAAAACTTTGGGTTTGTAGGGAAAAAGATGTTGTCCCAAAAAGCTAAAGGTTGAAGATGCAACTAAATAGCAGTCGACATGTATTCTGGCCCCTTATTGAGGCACTTGGTTGGGCATCGACCCATAGACAGAACTTGATACACTGAAGAACAGAAGCTGTGGATTGACAAAATCCACTTCGCACCACTTGGTAGGTAGCTTATTCCCATCATAGGGTTTCATCTAAGAGGTGCAACATGGATTTCGTCCGTCCAGAGTACACAAACATAGCCATACAAAGGTTGAAGTTGGTACCGAGGCTTGCCAACAATGACATGAGATGCACTCAAGAAGTTGGAAAAACGGTAGGTCCTAAAGCAACAAGTTGAGGATTTCCGTTTAGACCTCGCGCAATTTTGCTCGGATCCAAGCGCGCTGCTTTAACCATCTACTTTCCGTGGATTGAACCGGACAGGAAGCCACGGTTTGTTTACCACTCTGGCAAGGTGTCCAGACTTTGAGAACGTCTACCCCAAGCTTCAGGAGGCTTTTCCAGAGCCCAAAGACCCCGGTCACCGGAATGGCCCAACTCCAGCTGCAATCAAACTATCTGGGGAAACTACGCGAATGCATAAGAAAGCAAAAAGGAATCCCTTCCGAGATCAGCTCCGCTTAATTTGCCTCAAACAATGCAATCGTCTATTCATGGTCACAATGGAAAATGCTTAAACCAAAGCCGTTTCATCTATTTGTGCTTTCCTTTAGGTCAGATCCAGAAAAGTGGGTTTGGCACTCTAAACAGAAGAACAAAGACAAAAGCACGGTGATTTTGTTTCGTCACGGCACGCCCCGCCGAACAGTTCCGGCCCCTCGAAGCTTATACCGACGCAATCGATCCTGATCCTCTTCCACGGCGCTGTCCGCGTGCGTTGCGACGGCGCGTATAAGCAGAGGATTCCATGAAAGGAAACCATGAAAGCCAACAGCAATGACAGGGAGTCATGCTGCTTTGCTTAAGTTTGCTTGCTGGTTCTCGGCTCGGAATGAGGCAATGACCTCTTTCAAACCATCCCTGTTGCTAGGGGGGTCCCTGGGTTCATTCCTAAGACCCCTGCTGGATTCCCCATGGACGCAAGTGTTGAAGGGCCAGCGGGTTGCGAAGCTTGGCCTCTTGCTTTCAGCCCATCGCATGTGTCATATTTGTCAAAACCTGGTAGGGCCTCTGCCCAAATGTAAAGAATCAAAAGGGTGCAAACCTGCCCCTGTTATGGCGGTCGGGACTTTTTTCCTCTGCCTTCTCTTGTTTTGATGGTGGCTCATGCCTTGCTTTTTGGTTGTGGTGCGGTGATTGTTTTCTCTGCTCACGCGCCAGTCGCGTAGGCGAATTGCAGATGGCTCAGGCACTGTGCAAACTCCGGCTCTTTGTTGAACGGAAGAAGGCTGACCAGCCAGGAGAAGCCTGAATTCTGGGCCAAATGTGTGAACATAGTTCTTCCAGTAGCATTCTATTGGGTAACCCGGGGAAACGATCAAGTACAGCCTAGAGGCAACATTGCCTTACCAACTTTTGTCAGCGGCAAGCGCACATGGAAGCACTGTGTTTAGACCATTGCTTAAACAGCATCAGGAAGGGGAATTGGATTGAAGACGTCTTGCCCGCTGCTCGACTCCCAAGATCTTTCCCGACACCCTGGGCAATTGGCTTATCCTGCCCTGCCTCAAAAGTTGGTCGCTCTTGTATGTGTTCCCAACAGTTATCCAACAAATCAATCCAAGCTGGACGATTCCGGGACTGGTGCTTCTGCCTTAAGGAGTGTGTTGCGCCTGTCTTCGTTGAAAGTTGGCCCCGCAATCCGCGACCCAAACCGAAAGAAGCCATTCTTTTTTCCAATGGGGAACCTTCCATGAGAATGAGGCAAGAATGCGATACACATGGAGCAAAAAAGGCTACAGAAAGGGACACTGGGGATATAGGGGTACACAGTACATGGGCTTGTCTCAAAATCCGGAGACCCAAAATGCTTGGTTTCCTTTTGGCTTGCCTTCAAAGCCCACCAAAATACGGAAGCCCGAGTACTTGTTCGGGACAAGTACCACAGCCAGCACAAATTTCCCTGATCACAAGGCAAAGGAAAGGTGGGAAATCACCCTTTCTGTGATACCAATGTGGATCATTCCCAATGACCATTTAATCACGTTAAAGGGGATTTGTTTGATATCGCCGAAAAGTGGTCTTTCAAGAAAATGTCCGCAACCATGACTTGTTGAGTAATTGGCTGCTCGGCCCAGTTAGTTCCCCTCCATCCTTGGTGGCTGTTTCCCGTGCAAACAGTCTGGCTTGTCAATTCACATGATTCAAGAACAGTTGAAGGCATAGGTGGCCTTTGGACAAATCGATGGCCCTTGCAAATGGAATGAAGTCCATCTAAAGCAGCTGGACGCAGCAATCTAGAGAACCTCTTCGGTCCTTGCCTTCTTGGTACCTTCTGGCAATTGAACACCTTGTCATTTTAAACAAACTAGACTGTAGTAAGAAAAATGCATTCTGGGGAAGCACATAGTTAGGAAACCTTGAGTGGTTGAATAGTGGCTTGGTATTGGTGGGTCTGAGTGCAAACTAATACGAAGCAAAAATGAACCCCCCTTTTTGTCACGGGAGTACCTTTAACCGGGAGGTTTTTTGGGCAGGCCTTGTTGTCCCCTTGCTTTACTGTTGATGGGAATCTGGCAGGGGGTTGCTCATCGTGCACTGACATTGCCGGAGCCTGGAGACAAGTAAGGTTCTATGGCCAAGGACAAGCCCAATACGGTCGTCTTAAAGAGCCTTGGAGGACTCCATTTGCTCAAGTCTGGACAGAATACACACACACACACACACAGTTCCACCGATGGACTCCCTTGGAAGCCATGGGGACAGTAAGACCCCCTCCAAAATGGCGGCTTTCCTTGTGCCCCTTTGAAACCCAAACCAAACAAGGTACCCTAAAAAGAAAGACCGGCCACCCATATAGGTCCCTTAAAGCAGCTGCCTTTCCTTTTCAGCGTCCAAAACAGGGGTGCCCTGGAAAAAGACGAACTCGATATTCGCTTTTCAGCAAACACAGACCTCACGCCAAGGAGCTCATCTGCCCGAGAACTGCATCCAGGCTGTCTGGAGCCTTACAGACCGCTCAGGAGTTGGACTAAGGACCCATCCCGTGATTAAATTCCAGGCACGTGCCTGTGGATGGACGCGAAATCCAGAACCGCACCACCTAAGACGCTAAGAAACCCGAAAAATGATCCGATTCCCCTGCAACTACCAATGAACAACGGTTTCAACCATGGTTTTGAAAGCGGTGCGAACGGATTTTGTCCACCCACAGTATGGGCAACCCACTTGAAAAATTGTGCAGTCAACAAGACCTGTCTCGACATAATTTAACCTCGGGTGCATTGTTAAAAAAACACCACGTGAAATACAGAGACTCAGGGGAATGGACTTTCTGTTCACCACTCAAATGGTAACCCCAAAAGTGACTACATCAGAGGAACCTCCATTTGCTTAAGTCCCCTGAAAAAATCAACATTTGTCCAGTAGTGATTCCCTTTTACACCAGGGGAAAACAAAAACCATGTGCATTTCGTCCGGGGAACAAAAACAACATATGTGCACTTCAGCAACTGGAAGGGCATAAGCACCAACCCCTTGACCTCCGACTGCGCTTCCCCTTTTCCCCGATTCGACCGATTCAACCACCCACTGCCACCCACGCCACTCACTCACCCACCCGCCCACCCACCCCACCCCACCCACCCCGCCCACTCCACCCCCACTCACTCGATCACACCCCGACTTCACACCCCGCCTCGAGGAAGGAGTGGCCCTTCCGGCGCTCCAGGAATCGGATCACCTCCACCGCCGCGCCCGGCACCTCGCTCAGTTCGCTCAGCTCGCTCGCTTGTGGGGGTTGGCTGGGTCCTGGGATCGAACCCCCTTCACAACCCATGGGCTCGCAGCAGCTGCCCCAACTGGTGCAAAACAAATTGTCTCTCTCCACAGAAAATGGCACTCTCAGGTTGAACCCTAAAGGAATGGGAACCCCGGTGCGCAATGAGAATCCCAATGGAAGCTCTGATCAAACGCTTTTTTGTTGGTGTGTTAAACCAATTGAAACCACCGTTTGAGTCAAAAGTTGTTGGTGGGATCGTTGCCCCATCGTTCCAGGCACGCCACTATGATAGGTAACAAAGGGGTGGGTCCCACCTTCTAGGCCTCAGAAGATCCCATTGAGCAAGTCAGGACGTATATAGGAGAAGAGAAGCAACCCGGGATTCCTTTTGCAGTGCGCCAGTATCTTTTCATAGTCGCAAAAGCAAATGGTGTTTTTGTTTTGTTTTTTTTTTTCCTGGGTCTTCGAACATTGTTTTGTTCTAATCATTCTAGCAGAAGTTCTTATTATCCAAGTTCCCGCAGAGCTGGGCTTCCTAAAACGTCGCCAAGCCCCGACAAAAAGTCGGAACCCGGTGGGCACACGCGGCCGAACGTTCGAACGTCGAGACTTGAATTCGCAAAACGAGTCGAAGGTCGCCTTGCCAGTCACAAGCTTGGCTTGGAAGTGCGGCAGCAGGATCGTGATGAGATCGGGCTCCCCCAGTCGCCTCAGGAACTCCCGCTGCCTGGCGCGCGGGCTGGCTAGCGGCAACCGGCGGCAACCGCTTTGACCCGAAAGGTCGAAAAAAGGAAGTCTGTGTTTGGTGGATATTTGGTGGATATTTGGTGGGGAAGCCAAACCAAAAAGGGAAAAAGGCGACCGCTGAACAACTGGTCAGAAAAGTGGCACGTGACCGCTCCGCTAAAAGAATCGGAGCCACTTCTTTTTGGGAGTGATGAGTTGGGGGTCCGTCCTTAACCCACCAAACAAAAAGGGAAAACCACTTGCTTTAGGGGTCATCGACATCAGCGAACCCAAGCAAGCTGGCCCAGCCGTATACGGACCATGCTTCCAACACAGCAGGGCGTTTCTTTTCTCAGAACAGCGGCCCCGGTAGGTCAAGGTCAAGCTGGCCATCTGCCAAACTGTAACCAATCTTGAAAAGCCCAAAACAGATAGGAGAAACTAAAATCACCTCAAGAAAACCACAAAGAAAACCAGGAAAACCAAAAGAACAAAACCAAAAAACCAAAACAATGCATGATTTGGAAACTCCTTGGGAAACAGCTCCGGGTGAAAGACTGTTGCTTGTTTTATCACGATGTGACAAAATAGGAATGCTAATGACATTAACTTGAAGAAATAACCAGCGTGTCTTTCCGCACTAGATTCTACTAAAATTCTACTTAAAGCATAACTAAATCCTAACTAAACAATCCTACTTGGAAAGAAAATCCTGTTTCAACACTAACAGAACATGCAAAGTCTAATTAAATTCTGATTGAGACCATATTAGGCCAGGAATTCCCAGCTACAATCCATTTCAAACTACTGATTTTAATTAAATCAACATTAAAATCGTACGTACTTGAAAAAAAAAGAAGCTACTATAAAATATAATCCAATAGAATAATTGGAATTGACGTCTAATTAAAATCCCAGTTGAACTCAAAGCCTTGCAATGTGAGCCTTGCAATCTAAACCCAATCAAACTGAAACCTCGCTTCCGGAGCAAGCAAGTCAGAAGAAACAACCAGCTTGCCTTTCATCAATCAGTTCTATCTAAGATATAACCTAATCCTAACTAAAACCCAAATAATTCCAGTTCAAACTCTCGTTCAAAATAAGAATTCAATTTGCATTCCAATTATCATCGTATTAGGCTCAAAGCCTTGCAGTTTAAAACTTGCGAACCAATAGAAGTGAAATTGCCTTGTTTTCGAGTTCTAGTGGCTGTTCAATCCTTTCAAGGAAGGGGGGGGAATTAAAAGACAAAAGCCGTTTGTCCTCCCCTTCCGATGTAGGCCCCGCGCTCCTGTGGGAAACGGATTGCGCAGCTTCTTGGAAGGCTAGCTTTCCATCGATATCCTCGCCACCCACTTGCCCTGCAAGACTTTTCGCACGGGCCATATAAAAATGCTAAATATGGGAAAACAGCTATTCATGAGGACGCTGAAAACTCGGATCTCACAGTTACAAACACCCTCAGCAAAGCATGCGCACAACTTGCTCAAGATCTCAAAATGCAAAGTCAAAAACGAGTGCACCACATTCCCCAGGTCTCCCGCTTCTAGGGGACACTCCAAGCTTTTCTGTCGCCACAAAACCACAGGGGTAGTCACCCTTCAAAGAATACCCAGTATGCGACTTGACCCGACTTCCGTTCCCTTTGGCCGTGGTGTCCGTTCCCTGCCGTTATGCTGTCACGGTGGGCGGTCTTTTTCTAAGAATGCTGGTTCCACCTTAAGGGGAACGGAGACCGAAGCCATTTTTGTTTGCGAGTTCCCTTGGAGACGAACCCGCAACCGTTGACTCATTTCCAAGATGCATAGCTGTGAAAGGGCACCAGTTCACTGCTGTCAATTCTTGTTGCCGCCAGGTCTGTGCCTTTCTTGGCATATATTGAAACGGGTTACACTTTGAAAGGGCCAACCATGCATCTGGGAACATCAGCCAACCTCTTTCGTGGCTTGCCCAACAATGTTGGTGCTATACAAAAAAGGAAGAGAGCCTGCCCTCTCTACCCGCCCTTCCTGAGTTGAATTGAGACCTGGTGGCTGGGTCAAGCCAGAGGATGCCGACAGGAAGTTAGCTTACTCAAAAGCGTGATTTGGAGCCCGGTGGTTTGGTGGTGAAACGGAGGGTCTCCCTCTACAAGAACCAGGGCTCCAAATCCGAATACAAACCACCAATCCAAACCACAACTAAAGGCTACCTGATTTACATCCTGAGTGAGTTGACCAGACAAATCTGTGAACGTGCTCTTGGCCACTAACATGGTCTTCCCAACAAGCAGAATGCCCAGCAACTCATTGGGGTGAGACCCATTACTGGATGTGTCTCGGCTTTGTTTGGATTTGTTTTTGCACACGTCTGATACGAATCTTATAGTGACAACGGTCAAAACAAAGAGTCCAGGACCTGTTTTTCGCAACTTCCCTATCGTTTCCATACAAATTGCAAGGGAGCCTGGAAGAAAGATGATTTTGTGTTTTTCCAATAATCTGCATCATGGTCATTTTGACCCTTCGTAACCCTCACATAGCTACTCTGGAATGGCAACCAAAGGACAAGGTCCTCACAACAACACCAGGAACTTGACACCACGCCGCTGAATGTCTTGTTCGAAATGGCGTCATTCAACCGTCTTCGTCGTTCAACCGTCTTCGCTGCCAACAAGCAAAACAGATGCTGTGCTGTGCGTTGTTCTTTTGAATTTCGTTCGCAGGGGGGCACCTGTCCAACCCTTGGTATGGTAATTAGGCAACACGCATTGTTTTTGTTGCAGGTTTTTCCTAAAGGAAACAGAACCAAAAACAAAACTAAAATCATGGCAACAGCAGCGAGACATGGATTCCAAAACAAAACGCCGCGCCTCTTGTCCAAAGTGGTGCGGCGTTCCGAGTGCGTCATGTGGCAGTAGCTACACATGGCCCCGTTGGGGCAGGGAGTGCCTTGGCAAAATCTGGCGACGGCTCTGTCTGTGATACATATGGGCCAGTTATGGGCTTGCTTTCTTTTTTAGGATTTGCCCTAAATGGTGGTGTTCCTTGTACTTTGCTCTTACCAACAAAGAAGCATTACCAACTCCAAAAAACGAGAGGCCGGATCCAGAAGTGACATGGTCACTCCGTTTGTTCAGCCGATTGGATCATCCTTCCCTTAGGACTCAATATGGTTAAGGATCGTGGCAACGGGCTGATCCCTACGTTCATCCCAAGGAAAGGGATCTTTTGACCATACGAGGGGGCTCTTTTTGTAGGTTGGCCCCACCAGCATCTCGGTGTTAAAGACACCACCTGGCCACCAGTTCGGTACTCGAAAAAAGACAGATGATTCATTCCCTGGATTGCCTTACTCTGGCGATGTTCTTGGTATCGCAGAAAGGGGCACCCGATTTGTCAGCACTTGCGCCGAATCGGTGTTGAATTCGAGCGAATAATCGAGACATTTGGTCCGGTGAAACCGAAACAATGGAATCTTGTGATCGAGAAGGACCTGCATTCGAGCAACCGTAATTCAGAAGCAGTAAGCAAATGGGTGTCTTTTTTTGTAAAGTGCCCTTTTTGCTGGATTCAAAGGAAAACCAAAGGAAAACCACAACTTTCAGGTGATCACCCACAAAAAGACAAACACACCCAAATGTGGTTCGAACATGATCCAAGATTTCCGTCTTGCCAGTTCTTGCTTCGCCGGGTGTTGCGGCACGGTCAATTGGATACTGCTTTGGCAGACTCTGATCGAAGCCGATCCGCCGCGAACGACCCAAATAGTACGGATATGTGTTGCTTTAATATTGACTAAAGCTATGGCAAAACAGGCTGAAAACACAAGGTCCAAAGGTCGACAAGCGACACAGAGTTTACTCCTTCCGGTTTGGAGACATTCGAGTGGTGCCAATTTGCTTCGGCCTAAGCGTTGTCTGACTGCAGTGTGGATGGTTTTTCCTTCTTGCCAACTGAGCCAATTCACATGTCCAACTTGGACACCGAACTCTTCCTGTGACCCACGGTCAAATTCCGTTTTTCCATTAAAGGAGATGGGACAATTACTTAGACCCAGGATGGGGAGGAAGCTGAACTATAGTGCTAACATGGAAGTCACAATGTAAACCCTAGAGGTAGCTTGGTGACCTACCTCCAGCGGCAACTGGAGGCACTAGGTACTTGGACGTTCGTTGCCAAGTTGGTGCCATAAGTTTTGACTAGTGCTCCCCCCTCCAGTCTCCCCTTCGCCCTCCCTGGTGCATCAAAAAACAACGGCACGCTGTCACGCTGTTAGCAGCCCGAAACATGACCAGACCCCCAAAACAGCAAACTCACTAAACCACATACCACGAAGCTGGTGAGGGTGCACCTTTCTTTTGGGGGATACTATCCTTTTCAGGTTTTGAAGGAAATTCAAAGGCCAAATTTGATCGCTGCCGGGGCGTCCTGGTGAAACACCCCTACTTCTTGAGGGTCGTTCTTCATGGGAGTCTGTCTCGCAATAGGGAACCCTCCAAAAAGGGTCCTTGCTCTTGGGTTTCGTTTGAAAACCAGCCCCAAAATGGTACACCACCCATTTAGAGACACCAGGTCTGTGAAATTCCAGGGCGCGGTAGGCGGATACGTAGACACATGGCCTCTTGCACCTGAAAGAAACGAAAGGACACCAGGGTCCAGCTCTGCCCTTTGGCCATGGCATGTGGGTGTGGAATACGGGGAGCACCACCATTTGGGAGGTCCCCTATATCTGGAGTTTCCTTCTGACCCGAAGCAAGCATAGAAATATGTCCACCGTTCCCCCACACGAAAAAGGGATTAGGCGATTGAGCCCTTGTATAAGCCATGGCTTTCCCGGCTATTGTTTGAGCAATCAGCCCCACAGGCTTTCGCGTGGCTCTCTGGGGTACACCAAAGCTAGTGTTTTCAGATGCTGCATTAGGCACAGTGATCGAAGCCTTTAGCTTTCCCATGGCATTTGTTCAGGGCCCCATGTTTGATGGTCTGAAATCCCATTGTGGAAGGCTTCCAACTATCATGATCTGATGGTGTTCTCTCCCTCCAATCAACCTTTTACACCCCACCCGGGGAAATCAGCAGCATTGGGTTTAAGCTTGTTAAATGTGTTGAAAAACACATCTATTGCTTAATAAAACACCGCTAAATCGCTTCAAGGGCACCGTGGCCTGTTCGAACAGCTTTTGCAACCAGGTTTGGCAAAACCGGCCTCTTTACCAGTGGCGGATTTCCTTTTTGCTCCGGAAACTCTCGCCTGCAAGGAGCTGGAAAAAGGACAAATCAAAGGCTCCCGTAACCCAAAGTCAGCTGAAGGCAGTCTCACTTCTCGAGTGGCTTGGCCAAGAAGTAACCCAACTTTGGGGTTGCCGCGTTTAAAGTCTGAACTCAGAGAGGAAGGTCCAGAAACTCCCCGAATCCAGGTCCAACAAGACAACTGACTCGGTTGCCAACTCGGCCGTCTCCGCCTCTCATTGCTCTGCCGTCGGAACTAGACATCTGTCTGGTCCAAATGAGCAACACATGGGTTCTAGGATGGTAGGCGCACATGAGGGTTCTTCGATGGAAGCTGGAACCCGCCTACTAGAACCCATGTGTCGCTCTTGTCCGCCAACAAAGTGGGCCTATCTTAGCAAGACACCCAAAAGCGACCCAAGCTAGATGGAGGTTTGAAGAGGTGTCCCGCCCACAAAAGTAAGTAGGGAAGCTGTTCGCAGAATTCGTTCATCCAGGTTCCATGGACCGAAGAATCGCCAAAACACCTGGCGGAACTGCAGGCAGTTGGTTCACCTTCCAGGCCCTTGACTCACCTTATCCTTTGGTAGATTGGTGGCTTGGAGATGGGGTAGATTCCTATTCAACAAGCCAGGGGTTCAACTCCCCGAATCCAACCAAAACCACAAAGAATACCAGATTGATTTAAAATAAATCAAGCAAAGAAACAACATGCTACAAGTGAAGGCACCCATTTTGGGCTCCCCCTCCCAAATAAACATGTACCATTTATTGGGTGTTTTGCCCAAAAGGAGATGGTTTGGCTTTTACGGGGTCCTTCCGATCTGCATCAGGACAAGTGAGCGACCGAAACTTCCTACCTGGACCCTCAAACTACCCTCAAAACAAAGGGAACTCACCTCATCATGCTGCGGCGATATGCCTTCTTTTTTTTGGGAGTAGTTTGAGGGCCCAACAACTCGCCATCTGCCAAGGGGCATCTCGGGATGACCAATACTCCCTTGGTTCGGCAAGCAAGGCATACCCGGAAGGGCTGCCAGCTGGTCCTCGGTGTGCTTAGGCTGCTCACGACATGGCTCTCTCTAGGAAACCTTACGCAGAGTCGAAAATCCGGTTGAACGCTTTATATGGCTCTCCTCTTGGGTCGGGGAATCCCGGTTTGGTTGCATTGAAAAGGCAAATCAAGAGGAAACCAATCATGCTGGGGGTCCCCTGTTTTGAGACAAACCCGTATGCCCAGCACTGCCAAAACCACGCAAAAGGGGCGTTCTGACTGTGACAGCATGTTAGATGTCCTAGCTGTGGATACCATGGGCTCATGACCAACTGTAAGCACAAGTGCAAGACTCTTCGCCCCACCGAATCAGGTGGAAAGTTCCTGTTTTTGGTGTTTTTTGTTCGTTGTTTGTTTTTGCTTTTTCCGGGTGCCAAGTGGGTGCACTGCTTGGGGGTAGCCATCCCCTTTTGGCTTCCTTTAGACATAGCAAGATGTCTGGGCTAGTTTGCACGCATAATTATCAAGCTGTGTGTGTGTGTGTGGCAGGCCCCTGTGGCTTTATAATATATATATATATAAAGCTCATAATTTATAATTTATGTATTCTGAGATGGCTTGCACCTCCGAGCCACTAGAAGCCAAAGCTGTACAGCCCGTCTAGGCCAGCTTGCAAATCTCAATCAGACCTTGGTTCGTATCAAAACAAGGCACCCCCCAAAAAAAAATGGGGTGTGAGTTTTAACTAGGGACCTTCGGTGGACAGAATTTGCAGGGATTCATGTCCACCAACCACTTCTGGATCGGTTAATCTTGGCAAATGGGCTTCTTTCTTTCGGGGACCCTTCCAACATGGCCCTTTTAGTTTCGCTTCAAAACCACAAAGAAGGGCTACCAAATCCCGGAGTGTCCGCCATCGCGGTGTGCCTATTTTGCGGGTATTCCGACATGGTGGGTATCTTGTTGGTTTTATGTTAAAACACCCTCCAACCACCCGTAATCTGTTCTGTGCCATCCGGATCCGTCCCATTTGTGGTGCGATTTTCTGAGTTTTCACTCACCGATCAAGTGGATGGGCCAAACAAAATAACCAAGTTCTTTCAAGTGCCACTAAAATGGTCGTTTCAAAAAGTATAAAGTTGAGAAACTCTTGAAGTGAGTTCAGGGGGATTCCCTTGTCACTGAGAAAATGCCAAGTTCTTGGTATCACGGAAAATTGCCCTACAACCAAGTTGTCAAGCATGAACGAGACCACCCCCCAACTAGGTGAAAGGGAATCCCCCCACGTCCTGACTTTAAGAAACCGTCAACGGTCAACTGATTCACTTCCTGAGTGGATTGGCCCAAACAAGTCCAAACTGTTGGTTTACCATCAAACGGTCCAAACCCAAAAAAGGTTTTAAAGTCGCACCTCTTTTGTGCGGGTTACTCCGGCCCGGCCCAGGAAAGTATAAAGTCCATGAACTCAGGTGCTGAGTCAAAAGAACAACCTCGCCAAAACGGCGCCCAATGCAAAGCCACGTCTCCGCCCATGAGGCATAGCCGCCAGGCACTTCGTAAGACGCCTGGTGTCTCAAAATGAAGGGACCCTCCGAACCATTTTTAAGGGAACAGGTATGTCCCTGCCTTTTCCTTTTGGTTTCCTCAAACGCAAGTTCCCCCCCCAAAAAAACAAACTTGCAGAATACCACCGACTTCTAAGGTGCATTTTTGGGATATGAATAATTTTCTCAACTCTGAAGGCCACCAAAACCCTTATGGCAAGCAACAGTTGGGTCCACTTGTTGGTGCTCAGTAGGAAATGACCCAGGATGTTGGGAATGAACCTGGGGATTCTCTTAAAGGAGATCCTAGAGGATGGTTTATGGGGATCACCTGCTGAGAACTCAGCAAGTCAGTTGATTTCGATTCCAAGCCCAATTCAGACTGAATCCAAGTTATGGATGCATCCTCAATCACTCAGAGCGGCCGCCTACAACTACTGTACCTTCTCCCGCAAACCACCTTCTCCCTCGGAGCTTGTTTGCACTTCGGGGGGCAGGGGAGGGGGAAGGGTTATGTATGCGACGCTACCATGCATCAACACCCCAACCAAAATCATCCGGGGGATGCTTCATCAATTGGGTTACTCATAGCACTCCCCCCGTACTTCATAACCCCATTCCGTCAAAATAAACCTCCTGGGTCGCATGGTGTGCTTTGCTTTCTCCAGACACTTTAGCCTGCAAAGAGTCACACACACACACACAGAGAGCAAAAATCAGCAACTGGTGATCCAGAAGGATACGAAGAGGGCGTGACGGAAGCCGCGGAAAGAATCAAACGGGGTGATGCTGGCACCCATTTGTGGTTGGGACTGTCCCCTAAGCTTGAATTACCCAGTGTGCCTGTTTTGCGGCCTTCTTGGTGTAAATGGAAACCAATGCCGCATGCCCTAGTTTGAGACACACTCGATTGTCCAAACCCCAAAAGGGAAGAAGCGTGGCAACTGATTCAATGCTAGTGCAAAACTGTGCGGAAAGAGTGTGGATCTCAGGGAGCTGCATTTGATGTGGCAAGGTAGCAGAACCCTTTTGAAAAAAAAAACATTAATTTTGGTTTTCCCTCAAAAGGGCGTTCAAACAACAAGCAAGTCAAAATCAGAAGACCGGAATGAGAATTGTCAATCCACACGAACTTCAAGAGGGAGTCACCAATTCGAGCGACAAGCCTAGGGCCTTGGGGAATTCAATCTCTGGTTCTTGAGGCTGCGAAGGTTCCAAACAAAACACCACCACGACTGGGTGGCCTTCGGGTAAGCCGTTGGATCCAATTCTGCAACTTACCAAGAGTGGAGTCTTTTTCGCCCGTCCATCATACACGCTTGGCAGTGGGGACCACTACGCGCGAGCAACAAGACACCTCTCTGGAGGGGCTTCGAAACACATCCTTCCACTTCCCTGTTCGGTGCCACTGACATGTTGCCAGTTATGAGCACGTCCATTTTAAACCCAACTGAGAACAATGACACTGTCGCGGCTAGCGCATAAAGATAACCGTGAACTCGTCCAGCCAAAAAGCTGAAACCAAATGAAGGCAATGAATGCTCTTTAACATGCCACTAGCACCGGATCTTCTACTCACAATGGTTTGGTCACTGGCTTTGGAGCCGTAAGCCTGTTCACTTCTGGTCTCGGCCCGCCGAAGGGCGGGCCGAGCCGCTAGAATAAACGATAAGACTGCGGGAGATATAGGCTTGGAAACACTTTCATCACTCTTTCTTTTCTATTGTCGTTTCTTTTTTATTTGTATTTTCATCTTGTTTTTCTTTTCATATGTCTTTTCTATAATATTTCTTTTACTTTAGGATCTTGAATCCAGAGATGAAGATAGAAAAGACAGGAAGGAATGGAGGGTGAATGATAGAGTGAGTTAACGAACGGTGAGATTCCTTGCCTTTCCTCGTCTTAACAGCGAGTGAAATGAGATGCAAAGAGACGGAGAGGGGCCTCACGGCAGGTAAGAAGTAAAGAGACTAACCGTTCATTCCCTTCGCTTCGCGGGTCATTTCTCTCGCATTGTAGAGATGAGTTAGACCGTGTGGCAGCATTATCATGGACTAGACAGACGGGAGGAAGCTGGACCCATTCATATCTCATCTTAAAATCTCAGAAATTAATGTTGAAGAGAAGAGAAAAGCCATTCCTTCATATCTTCCTCCTTCCCCACGCCATCGATCCACAGAGTGTGATAAGGCGTGAAAGGGAAGGAAGGCATGAAGGGAAGGAGCGTGAGTCAGCTATTTCTCTTTTTGGCATTAATATCAGGCCTTGCCTTCGTTCTTATCTTTCTCTTCATATCAACTCTCTATCATTTATCCCTTACACCTCTCTTCCTCACATTCCTTTCACACTGTAATTCTTCTCTCTGAGACATAGGAATGAAATAGATATGACAAAGAGATGAAGAAGACAGATAGGAAAGGAAAAGATGTAAACAGATGATTGACAATGGAAAGAGATGGCATGTGACTAAGATATACCTCCATCCAACCTTATCTCCATTCTCTTCTCTGATGCATTCTCCAGATTAGGATGTACGGTGTAGAGAGAAGAGGAATTAGACCATGAGACATCACTTTACACTTCTCTATCTATATCTTGTTCATCAACTTTTCAACATATTATTATCTCCTAGATCCTTAAAAAAGCGAGCGGAGTAACTTCTCAAGCCCTGGGAGCCGGCTGTGGGTCATGCAAGCGACAAGGACCACAAAGACACACGGCGGTGGTGGTCAAAACCGTTTTGGGAGACCATTTTGGTCGGTAGGTGAACTCACCACCCATAGGCTTCCTATTTTAGTGGTTGGGTCCCGTTTCACGGGATGACCGGGCTTTTGACCCATGGCCACGTCTGAAAAAACGGCCCGCTCCGATTCGGACTCCGCCTGGGCCACGAAGTGCCTCCCATCTTGCTTCACTAGCTTCGCTACCGCGCTCCTCGGTGCAAAAACCAACTCCAGACGAGTGCGTGTACCCGAGACCAAACCAACAAAGTTTGCTCAAAAAGAAGATGGGTTGAAAGAACACCAGACGAGTGAGTGTATCCAAGACCAAACCCCAACAAAATATTAAGGGTTTAGCCAATTGTTGTGCTTGTTTACTCCTATCACCCTTGACTTTTGTCTTATCCTTGAGGAGTATGGGGTCTGGTGGCACAGCCTTCGAGTGACCTGAAATCTGATGCCATGGGTCATTCCAGTGTACTGCTTTGTCACGGCATTCTGGGTACCTCCTTTTTTTATGCGCTCTTGAAGGGGAACCATAAAAGAACATCCATCATCTTGTGGGGTGCCCAAAAAGAAAGGACGCCCAATCACATTCTCCGGAATCCCCAAGCAAGGCCCTGAGCTCGGGACCCCGGATCCCGAATCGGGACTTCGCTTGTGAAGGGATTTGCCCGAGAGGTCAATAAGGAACCGGCATGGATTCCCGCGCCGAAAAAAGTCTTTTGTACTCCTGGGGTACAAAACATGGTCAGAATCGGTCTCATACTTCGTATGCCCTAAGATATGACAGAGTCTCACTTTCTGCGTTGGTTGGCCAGAAGAAACATCCAAACTTTTTGCTTGCCAGCCAAATCGTCTATCCAAAGTTGCCAAGCGGAATGTCGAAAGGTGGATTTTGGTGTGGGCAACTCAGCTTTTGGCAAGGCTTCATGGTCGCCACGTGATTGGTGTCGAAGCCCATGTTGTTTCACTCACCGCCTCTGTGCAGAAACAGGTCCTTGCCTCAGAGGCCCCCAAATGGAGGCTGTCCTTTTGCATCTCTTCAGGCAAAATTTGCGTTTGGGAACATGAAAGGCCACTCAACATCAGCTTCTCTCTGCCTGGTGGCTTCGGTAGATGGCTTGGAGGTGTTCCAGGGGCTGGTTTCCCCGTTACCCTCAAGAACCAGCGCCTCGAATCTCCGAAACCGACCCCGTGAATTGGCCAAGTACTTGCTTGTTTGCCACCACTAAATGGTCCTCCTCCCACCCCACCCCCCGCCAAAAAAAAGAAGGAACATCCAGGAAACGGACTTTTGTGAGTTCTGAGGAATTTGAGATTGCAGGGAACCATCCAACTACCAACTACGGCTTCTGGGGGTGTACCTCACAGGTCCGGAAAGCGGTCGACTCGCCAGAAGATGCAACGGTTCTGTGCCGAGCGTCTCGAGATAAGGTTCGTCTTCATCGCTGGAAGAAGTGAGGCAAAGCTTGGAAGCCTCACGAGCTCGGGAAAGGGCCAACAGGTCCAAGGCCATGTGAAAAACACCCAGATTTTCCATGAAGACAAGGGCACTCGTGTTTTTGGCACGGAGCTGAAAAAGTTGAAAGGAATTGGCACCAACTGGGTGCGATGTTGTCAAGCCCGGGCTTTCGGAAGAAGGCTGGCACCACATTTGTCGCCCAGAGTGGACCTATATGCCGCGCGGTTTCAAGTCGAGGGCGAATAGCGCTATGCAAAACTCATTGCTTTGATCTACAAGTTTGACACAACGGAATCCCACCTTCAGTCCAGCATGGTAAGTGTTGGAGAAAACAAACACAAACAAAAACTGGAATGCCTCCAAAACGTCAAAGGGTCGCCCCCAAACAATGATTCCAGCTTCCTTCTCAATTCGGATTGGTGTTCCGTGCTTGGTGTCCCATGTACCATCTGAAGACCTGACTGTGGCCCGTGGCAATCGTCTTCTCATTAGGAACCCTTGCATCAGTTGGCGAAAGATCCAAGGGGTCCATGACAATCCCCCCCCAGTAAAGCAGTTATGTTGATCAAGGCATCTGTGAGAAGGTTGTACCTGGTGCCGTTTGCTAGCAACGCCAAATTCAGATCCTTGCTTTCATTTTGGTGATGGTTGTTTTCTTCCCTATCAACGTGGAACTCCAAAAAGAGGCATCCGAAGGAGGGCTTCTCTAGAATTAACACTGGGTCTGGTTGCGGTGATGCTTTCCCAAACCTGTGAAGGCTATCCTCTCTCAAACGGGTTGCTTTCATACATCGTCATCTGTGTCGGGGTTCCGGGTGAACACTTTGATCAAATGGATATCTTTTCAACTGAGGAATACACATCATATCCGAAATGGTGAACACAAGTCCTAAAACGGTGAGCACAAAATCCAAAAAAGCAGATATGTGTGTGTGTGTGTGTGTTCACAATCATTTCGCTGAGGAACACTCTACGCCAAACACATGGTGAGCACACATCCCCGCGGAGATGCCGTCCACCAGAGGGTCGTTCAACTAACACTCACACCCAGCGCATGGTTTTCTCCCAGGTGCTGTCTTGCTCAGCTCTACCTTCATGGGCGACTCCCAGCGCTGATCTACCTGACAAATGATCAGATCGCGACTCTCGGAACCGGCGTTTGCCTTGGACCTCTGCTGGGATCTTGAACCACACCTCGGGTACCCAGAAAGCCATATGTTCAGAGTATGGTTCACATTTAGTCTACCCTGAATATCCTTGAAATGGAATAAGAATCTGGAGGAGCCCTAGGGATGGTCCACGTCAGCTTGGACAATTGCAAGGAATCTTTTACGAATCATCGTACAAAGACTTTACAATATATAGAAATGAGATGCAACGAAATAAGTCCCTTCCTTCTTGGACGGTGTCCTGCATTCATAATCTATGTCCTGGAAACTGAGGCTGTTTTTTTTTTTTTTAATATGTGTTACCGTGTCGGGTAATCGGTCTGGGAATGGATAGCAGGTAGCCATTCAACCGTGAGTCATTCCTTGTGACTCCACATAAACCTCGTCATCTATATATTTGTTTATCGTTGAACTGGACGTCTTGCAAACCTCAACGGAAACTGCCTCAGCTCGTTGCTTGCCAATTCAGCTTCTTTCTAGCTTGTGGTTTGACTTGATGGTTTAGAGGTTAGGAGCTGGTTCCCATTCCTCAATCCAAGCCAAGCCACCAATTACGGGTTGCCTGAATGGCCTTCCCCCAAAACCAACCAAACATTTAGAAGGCAACTCGCCAAGCACATCTGAGGATTCAAAAGCGACGTTTCAAGCTGCCGACCGAAAGGCGCCGGAGCCCTGGCCTCTCGCTCTCTCGACAGGGAACTGCCTTTGCTATGTTTTGGAGGTCCATGTTCGCAAACCCGGTTCCGGTCAGGGCGCGACTGGTCGATTTCTCATGAGTTTGCTCCATTGATTGCAACTTGCATTCGCACGCAAGATCGCAAGAACTCGCTTTTTGGTGGTTGACTTTAAAGAGCATGTTTCAGGAAAAGCAGGATTTGCAACTGGGTATTTGGGAAGGGTGCGAAGCACAGGCCCGGCCTTCGTGCCCATGTTTGCCGAAGGGTGCGAGAAGTGGGCTTAGAAAGGCCACTTGAGTGTCAGAGATTCGGGGAGACAATCTGACGCCGACCAGGCGCTTGGTAGGAAAATTGGCACTCGCAGTCGCCTGTTGAAATTCACAAGCAATGTTCCAACATTGACATCTGGAATTCCGATATCAATCATATCTTTACTTTTGTTTGCCCCATCTCTGACACTCTCATGGCACTCTCGGCATACGGATGGGTTCAGTGCTTCGTTCAACGAAGCAACGGTCGTTTGCTAAGCGGCTCAGGATCTGAGCCATTTGGAGCGCGCGAACATAATAACTCACACGCAAGCAAGAGGTCGACCTCATTTGAGTCACAATATTAACATGATCTACCAAAGCTAGGTAAGCAAACAAAACAATCAAATGGGCGGCTGCACCTATTTTTGGCGGGACTTCCCTCACTTACGAACCTTCAATTCCACAGGTGTGTGATCGTGGTTCATATGCAAAAGTTGCTCTAACCCAAGACAAAGCTAAATCATACGGCATGAAACTCAATCAGGGCGACGGCGACCAGCGCTACTTATTTACCTGGGGACTGGTGCCTACCTAGCATGTTT
>CAUJNA010001180.1:753163-930663 GCA_963377175.1 Effrenium voratum
CGCCCTTGAAAAAAGAAGGGGCGTAAACACAAATCTTTGCAGCTCGCCAACAAGCAGAAACAGACATCAGAAAGAAACGACATAAGCATACCAGCAACCGCGGAGTCCAAACACAAAACTGACCAAAACGTCCTCTCCGACCCCGGCAGTGAGCATTCGGACTCTCCGGCGCCGCAGGCAACAGCCCGCCGGGGCCCCGGGCGCGCAGGACTAGGACCTCCGAGCCCCTGGGCCGCAGCTTGCAGCTCTGCCCCAGCTGCAGCACCGCCACATTCACCTCGAACGAATCTGATGGCGAGAACTCACGAGCTGGAGCTGGAGCAACCCAAAGGCCGGTGAAAACGCGAAACACCAAACGACCGCTTCTTGCAGCCTACGAAAAATACTGGAACAACCCAGAGGATACAGTAGCAAAAACAAATGTCTTGCTTTTTTGCAGCCAAGGCAACCGCAAATGAACAGGAAAAAAACGAAAGACTTGGCAACAAGAGTGAAGAACTCTTAGGGCCTAAGCCTGACAAAGTACCACGTCACCGGGCTTTGGGATATACAGTGGTGGGGTGGTGATTGTGGGGTGGACACCATCTTAGGGGGGGATGTCTTCCAACCATTCCCGGGATCCTTTCGCAAAAGCCGCATAAACACAAGGGAAGTTCGGACTCCTTAAAGGACACATCCAAAAGCCACCTGCTCAAACCAAGGGCATCCTCTAAATCAGCTGGTAAATGTGATTTTGACTGGCCCAAGTGTGTGCTGTAAGGGACCCTCGAAACTTACGTATATAGAACGGAACGGCGGCTCAAGAGAATAAGAACTCAACCTCTAGACCAGGGGGCTAAACCGATGGTAATGCCTGCCCACTGCCCAAATTACCCATCTTCGGCTTCCAAATGTTAGGACAATTAAGAATGCGTGATTTAGCACCCGAAGTGGTCTGAACTCAGAGACAGCCTACCAAGGGTCCCAGCCTACAAATAAAATTCAGCCCGCCCCGGAAGCCCAAACAAAAACCTTCCCGGAAGGCCGGAAGGCCCCATGCCCACAGCTTAGCTGTTAAAGAAGAATCGTTGCGAAGCTGCTACGGCTCTCGCTGGGGGCAAACAACCCAAGCCGAAACGATCCGCGCTGGTTTGGATCGAGCCATACAGTTGCTCTGCAAAGCCAAAACCCAAAGTGTTTTCCTCCCCACAAAAGACCGGATTCCTTATCACACACGACCCTTTTAGGGGTGCCATGATCAGCAGACACCTACAAACAGCTTGAAGCTTGCTAATGAGATTAGAAAGGTCGCCGAAGGGAAAGGAATTCACCTGTCATCTCATCCTATCTCCTCGTCCTACCACATCCTGTTTACTCGCGAACAAAGGGAGCGAGAGGGTGTGGATATATCTTGCCACCTCATCCCACTCGTTGACCATGAGAGAGTGATGATTGGTAGGTGGACAAAACACAGGATGGTGAAGGAAGAGGAGATAGATGGCAGGTCTATCCATCATATGCCATTCCTATTCCCTTCCTCGCATCTCTTTCTCACTTCTAATTACATCCTATCTGACCTCGCCATTTCTCATCTGCCCCAAAAGGTCATTTCAACACACCCACACTTCCGCTTGCTGAGGTGCGATGCGACACCAACAAAGCACAAAACACCAACAGGTGCCGTAGTGGCTGGATATGGTCCATAGGGCACTCCTTTGACTGGATGATTCATGCAGCTAGCCTCTTTCTTACAATCATCTACATGGACAGGAGTATGGAACACTTCCATCGTCTCAACACGGGTTCCCTTTTGCTTCCATGATTGTTGCGAGAAGTGGTCGGAGTCTTTGGTGGGATGGATGCATATCTTCCAGGAAAAGAGAGAAACTTGCGTCCAACTACGTCCCAAACATGGTGGTGTCCTTTTGGTTTCCAAACAAATACCCTCCCTCCAAGAATCGTAGAAGCTGACAGAAGGGTTTTGCAAGACTACCTTCCTTTTGGGGAAGCCCTAGGTCCACTTCCATGATTGTAAAGAGGGTAAACCCCAACAACCCTAACCTGGAGCCAAACCAACCCTAGGCCCGCCCCAACCTAAACCACTCTAAACTATTTTAAGCCCACCAAAAGCTCGGCCCCAACTCAACACCCACCCAACTTGCGCCGAGGGGCGCCATGGTTGCCAAGGCTGCCCAAGGGCCTCGGGCCAGGCACACCCCCATGTTGGCGTGTCAGTTGCTCACCGAGCGAGTGGATTGGCCAGAGAAAGCCGGCAAACTTTCTCTTTTTTTCACTAAAACGGCCTTCCCCAAAAAGCAAATGCAGGAACTCGGGAAGTGAGATATCCACGACATGGGGTGACGCCCTTTGGTGCCCTTTGAAAGCACCCCAAGAAGGTAGAGGATCTTCGCGCGGGCTGACGCTAGGGGAAACCCACAAATTGACTTCAGGCAGAAAGGCTCTCCACAAAAGGCCATTGATCGCTTCGCAGAGGGCGTTCCCGAATTTCAACGCGCTGTCAAACTCGGAGCTCGGAGCTCGGACAAACCCAAAGAACAGCACCGCTGAAGAAATTCCTTTCCCGACAGGAGAGCACAAGGCCGTGTTCAAGGTCCAAACCTCCAGAAAAACGGGGGCACCCTTTTGGGCGGGAATCCTCGAGAAAAAGGAAGTGCCAATCAGATGTTTGTGGAATTCTCAGAGCGTGTGGGCCCCTCACGTGTTCCCCAAAACTATCAGCTTGGTTAGTTCGTTATCTCTGGAAGTTCATCTGCGGCCATCGACGAGCTTCCCAAAACCCGAGAGGTCAAATTGCGTCTTGGAATAGGGGACCACCCCAAAAAACGGCTGTCCTTGTGCTTGCCTTTGAGTTGAGGTGAAAAGGCACCACTGACAATGCTCTCATGCAATCGCTTCCACTCGTCGCTGAGGATCAAGGTGTTGCCTTTTCCAAAAGCGCCTGCGCCGCAAAACGGAGCCCCAAACATCCTCCTCATTTTGATACACCCGGATGTGGTCAAAAAAAAAGGTTGGGTGGAGTTGCCCGAAACTTCCCAAGTCTGTATGTTGTGGAATCGCGTCAAGAGGCTAAATTCGACTGGGGAGTTAGCATACTATAAAACTAAGTTAAGCGATGTCTATAGGGAAGTAAATGCTAGGAATTACTCATTCAGGTCCTTTTGCCTGACCCAAGGACTCAACACCTTGCCATCGCACCAAAACGTGGGAAGTTCATTATCCTACAACAAATGGGTTGCCCCATGTGCCGGGCGAGCACATTGAGTCACATTTCGTTCCCAAGCAAGGATGGGCACCCACTTGCCCTCTGTGCTAGTGAGACAGCTGTCCACCGGTGCGGCGTTGTTTTAGCAAGGGCTGGATATTTCATGATGAGAGTTAGGCCCAGTTGTAGAACATATATTTCATTGGTTGCTTCACTTTGAGTCAATGTATCCTAAGTCTACCCCAGATTTCTTGGGGTCGCTATCCCCAACAAATATCCTTGAAGGCACCTCCCCAAAGCTGCGCCGAACGAACGCCTTTTGCATCAGGCGTTTCAAGCAGAGGAGCACAGAGGGCACCATCGACCTAAGCTCCGCATGGCCGGCCGGCTCACAATTTGGGTTGCGGGGAATCTCTTAAAACCACAGGTGAAGATTACAAGATCATGTGCGTGAGTATATACGTACAGTTGTATATATAGTACAATATCAGGTGTGGGAGTATATACATACATATACATATACATATATATATATTGCAATATAATGCGCGTGAGTATATACATGTATATTACAAGATCATGTGCGTGAGTATATACGTATATGTTATACTTATGTATCTATATATATATATATTACAATATCAGGTGTGTGAGTATATACATATACATATATATATATATATATATATATATACATATTACAATATCATGCGCGTGAGTATATACATGTATATTACAAGATCATGTGTGTGAGTATATACATATATGTATTACAATATCATGTGCGTGAGTATTTACTGTCTATACATTACAATATCATGTGTGTGAGTAACTACATACATATATATGTATAAATATTACAATATCAGGTGTTAGGCATGGGAAACTCTACGGGAAACTAGCCAACACCTGTTTAACGAAACTAGCCAACACCCGTTTCTCTTGGGACCAGAAATGACAATCCAACTCCGAAACGGCACGAGCAAAAGATCGAGACCAGCAGAGTACCTGGAGCCTGCATTCACTTGTGCTTGGAGGAAATCAATAGGGACCCCTTTCGACCCCGATCCGAAACTTCAAACCGTGCTGAGAGATCCGGCTGGGTAATGAAGCTCGAGATCGGAACCGACCCGCAAGGTAACTGTTTGCTGGCAAAAGGGGGGAAATGGAGCAAAACCCAAAAGGCGAACAGTCAACAGGTGTAAGATGAGTTGGGCGAGTCTGGCAAACTTGGGTCTAATAAGTTGACATCAACATTCCCGGCTGTCTAAAGAGACACCTGGACCTAAAAGAAACTTTGAGAGCCGTAAACTCTGCCACTTTCACAGAGAAACAAGCCGAAGCTTGGCCTAGGGCCAAGGGGCTCCCTCGCTTGCACGCAGACCTTCACTTTGGATGGTCCGCCAGAAGAGCCCGGGAGGTACGTCACCTCCTCAGCTTTCTCCAGCGATTCCTTTCACAGTTGCGACCCCAATCAATCCATTGTAGAGATCAGCTCGACCAGACACATCTCAGGAAATAGACCACCCACCGAAAAAAAGTGTTCGAGAAACAAATTGCTCCGTGAACAGCCATGCCAAATATGCATCTCTGAACCCTCTTTTCGCTGACCGTATTTTGGGTGAGTGCGCATGTCATCCCTTTACCACCTGGACTGTTACTGATCTGAGGGGGCGGACTTGTGACCACAGAGAGATTACTCTCCACCAATATGCAGACCAAATGTGTAGAAGCATCCAGGTGAAACATGGAAAAACAACGTGACTCGCTCCTAGGCTGAAATTGCAGACCTCAAAACCTTATTGCAAAAGCCTTGGCCCACACCTGACAAATATTCTCGTGTAAAACATGGGTGGCTCGTCTTTTCGGAAGGGGACTCCAGAATGTTGGTGTTCCTTGTATAAATGAGTTGTCCTTTAACAGCAAAAAAAGGGGCCCTCAAAGAATTCAAACCCATATGATTATGTGTCTTTTTGAGAGGACACCCTTTTTCATGTTGTTTTTGCGTGTGAGTAAAGAGCTTGGCAGTTGGTGTGTGGGCGAAGGATTCTGATTCGTATTAAGGGGAGGCCAAAGAAAACGCGCCATCCTGTGGATCCCTGACAAAAGACACACCCACGATCCCTTCCCCTAATAATAAACGCGGACACCCCCCCCAATAATAAACACTCTCTAGCGAACAACACCTATTTATGAATAGGGATGACCGGATTTTCTCTTTGGTCCTCGTCCAAATGGGCTCCCCCCCTTCCCGGACACGCAAAACCTCAAAACCGCAATTTTCCGAGTAACAAATTTCAATAAATTTGATCAAGGTTGTTGTTTCGTTGTTGCGCTTCAATAGTAAAGGGCGCAGTTTTGACTTAAAATTACAATTCAAGAAATAACCGCAAATTAGTAAACAGGTGCATCTAGAATTTGGTATTGGGTTGGTGCAAGGAGCCGCCAAATAAGGCTATTGGCTTTGAGTTGGGCTATTATTAAAGTTTTATTGGGGACGCGGCTGTTTCAGCCAGTCTGGAAAATAGTACTTATTCATAGGGTCCATGTATTAAAAGGGGAAGATATTACTGTGGATGGAGGAAACCATTTCGCACCCCTTGGAATGATGTTCCCGTGGTTTCAAAGTGGCCCCAAAGAAGGCATGGGAACTGGCCCCTTGGTTTCTGCGAACATGTTAGATACATTTCTTGCGGTGTCCCCTGCAACCAACCACAAGGAAGCTCCAAAACATACGCCCATAAGACCCCAGAAGTGAACTCTAGCCACCCCAGTTTCGTGCACCCCGGTCGCACCGGATGGGAACAAGGCAAGGTGTCAACCCCTCGCTGAACCAAAAGTGCATGGGCCGAAAGAAAAAGCGAAAAAAGGCTTCTCTCCCAAATCGGACACAAGTGTTGCTTCCCTTTTGGTTCCCTGTAACCTGAAAAGTCAAACGTGTTGCCTGAATTGGTGGTTTGGGCTGATTTGGGGAGTTCAACCCGTCCATCCAACCAGAAGGGAAAGCTGCCGTTTAAGCTCAACGCATGCGGACCGAGCTCAAGGATGCCTGTCGTGTCATGCATGGGACCTGTTTGCTAAGTATCTTGGCCCACATCTGAGGTACACACACAGAAGGAGACCCCCACTTTAGGGTCAAAATCAAACCCGGGTACTAATGAGACTTGCTTTGCCCAACAAATAAGACACTCGTGCTTTTTGTTTGCAACTTATTCTCAGCTTTGCCCTCCAACCGCAAATCACCCTGGTTGATTCTGGCCCATATTTCCTGACCCCAAATAACTTCCGCGGAGATCCCAGCCGTCTTCGCCGCTGCTTCTCTTTCGCGTCCGGCGCAACTTGCTCTGCATGAGAGCGACGAACGCGGGGCTCGCGCAGCTGAACGGTGAAGAACTGCGCGGGCCGGGCGGAGCCGAAGCGTCCAGCCGTGGCTCGCTTTTCGGATCCATCGGCAGATGCAACACGCCCGGAAAAGCATCGGGAATCGGCGGCTTGGAACTTGGTGGCTGTCGACTCCTCAAAACAAGTTGCGACTTGTGGGTATGGAGAATCCACGAACAAAACTCCCAGCCATAAAGGGCTAGTACTCTATACGGAGGATCCATTCCGTGGGAGCCCTTCACACCTCACAAATGCCAACGAGTTTCTAGATGTGTCTTTTTTGGTGAGGCTACCCATCTTAGGTGTGTTTTTTCAAGGGGAACTTAGAGGAAGCATCTTCTTTCGCGGGAAAGGCACCCTAGTTTTTAAGAACATGGACTTGCCTGGTATATACAAGCTCCACGCGCTCCAACCCCGCACTTGCCGAAACGTGAAGCGGAACTTTTTTGGATTTATTTGGCCATGAGTTAAAATCCAAATCGTACCCCCAGCGAACATCCCAATCCCCACTAAAATAGGTTCTAAAATGGGTGGTGCGCCTCCCCCAAAATGGTACCATTGGGTTTGACCCATGGCCATTTGTGCGGGCAGCCGCGCTTCAAAGAACTCCGAGACGGCCGTGATTTCTATGGCACTCCAAAACCGCTCCCAAGCACAGCGGCAATGGTCTTCCCAAACACTATGGCGTGCGGTTTCCAGGCTGATGCTGGACAGGCTGATGCTGGACAGGCTTCAAAAGCGACGTGTTGGGCTTACTGAGCCCTGAGTTGTCATTTAACTTCTGTACTCCTTTGGCCCAATGCTTCCAGTTATGGTAGGTATCCAAGGGATACCATCATGTAGAACCTAAAGGTTGCAGTGGCTTGACTGGAAGCCCTTGGTGGGGCTTTGGGGCATGATCTAAGGGTACGGTCTGGCGAAACCTTTGACGTTTTTTGCCCGGGCGCGGTCTTGGAGGAAATGGCTGCGGGCCGTCTGGGACGCACACTGCTGACATCGGCTGACGTATGCTAGGATGGTGCGCAAAAGATCTGGAAATGAGTCCGCCTCAATGGTGCCAAAGCGGCATGGTATATGGGGCTAAAGCATTACAGACCCTTTCTCCATGATCAACTAGGTGTCAAAGCACCCAAACTTCCCCCCCTGACCGGATAGTCCCTGCAATTGGGGGAACTGTCTACACCGACCTGACTGACACGGGAGGCTCCGCTTGCGTCCTCGCCGGAGAAAACGGGGCTTGCGTTTCTCCAGGAGCGCCCGCCTTCCATAAGCTTTCTGGGTCCATGAATCCGGCGGACGCCAACCATTCTCTAGAAGCCACATACATAGTGCTTGGATACATAAGCTCAAAGGGCTTGCTGCTGTTCATGCCCCATCCTGTCCGAAAGGGGCAGAAGAGCACATTGTAAAATGGGGTGGCCTACTTCAGTGTTTGCCAGCCAACAAAACACAGTCCTTCCATAGCGACAGGTTCAATTGGGGTACTAAAACACTTTGCGCTCTGAAAACTTTTACTCAAAATCGTTGGGGATAAAGTAGTCCGCTAAAAGTGGTTCCCTGTTGAAATTCATAGCTGGGTGATTCTTCATGTTGCCCTGAAATTTACACCCAGACCGCACGCTATTGGGAAACAAGAGCATTTTTGTTGGTTCATTGGAAACCCCTCCCAGAAAGAAGAAAAAAGAACACCACTGGAGGTCTGGGTAGCAATGTTCTGTCTGCCTGGAACCCAACAAAATTAAACTAGACACCGTCCCAAAATGATGGGTGAACTCCCTTTTTCAAGGGTAGTTTGTGGGTCCAGCTCGCCTATCAAAGGAAGCTTAGAAGGAACTTTCGCGTTTGTTGGCGCAAAGTTCACACGAAAGAATGAACGCATGCCAGAAAACGGTCGCCTGGTCGTTGCACGGTCGCAAGGTGTGCAGACTTGGCAGCGCGAAATCGCCCAGTTTCCCAAGGTCAGGCGGTCAGGCCCAGGCGAAGAGAAAGGTAAAGCGACAGCAAAAGGGAACGCACAACCAAAAAAAGACGCGAAAGCAAAAGCGGCAAGAAGAAACAAGGAAAAAGATACGGAAGAAAGAAAAAGGAATAACTAAGGAATGAGAAACAGTAGAGATAAATATATATATATATAAGAAAGACAAGGATACCTGAAATCAGGATAAAGACAACGATGACGCGACAGGAAATGAAAATACATAGAGAAGAAACAGATAAGGGGAAGGAGAAGAAGGAAAGATAAAATTAAAGTGCACAAATAATGATATAGAGAGAAAGAGAGAGAGAGAGAGGGGGGGAAATAAGGAAATAAAGAAAGAAAGGACGGACAAAACAGAAGAACGCAAGAAAGAAAGAAAATAAATCAAGAAAGAAAGAAAGAAAGACAGAGAGAAAGAGAGAGAGAGCGAGAGAGAGATAAAGGGAGAGAAAGAGAGAAGGCCAGAAGGGCAGAACAGGACAAGAAGCGTGCTGCAAACTACAACCGGCTTCGCCGGCTCTACTGGAAGATTCCCTTTTTTGGAGGACCGGTTTGCAGAAACTCAAATCCCTGGATCCCTTGCACATCGCCAGATCCATCCTGAAGCTCCAGAACCGATTCGGAACTTCCTGGATTTCCAAAGGGATTTGTTTTTTTATGGGACTTGTCCTCATTGATGGGAGATTTCTGGGACGAGGGAAGGTTTCGAGAAGCGATGAAGCCATAAGCTTCAACCAGCCCAACCAAATCCACGTGGATCGGCGCCAGTAGATGAAACGCCCCCAGGACAGACCAGCTGCCGCTCTGCGTGGACTTGCCGTTTGATGTTGGAAATCCAGGGTCGACCCCCTGAGTCGCAAGCTCGGAGTCCCATTCCGGCATGCCTGTCTTTGTTTGAGGGTACCCTTCAACCATACGAAAGCCACCTCCAAATGCTGGCTGGCCGTGGGTGACTAACTGCCAGCGGGTGAAATGGACACCCAACCACTGAACCAACTAAAAACCGCTAAGCACATCCTAAACCAACTAAAAACCACTAAAAACCGCTAAAGCATTCCTACCTAAACCCACCAAACCAAGACACTGCACAAACAAGAACAACTCACCTAAGGACCCGGAGGATTCGCGTCTTGAGCCCTTTGCATTGGATGCCAAAAACCGGTTTGTGAAGGCCTCTGCGACTCCTGGTTGGTTCGAATGAACCTCTCTCGAGAGAGACTCGGCTTCAAGGATCTGGTGAGAAAAACCCCACTTGGGCAACGCACAGTGACCAAGTGTGCGCTATTTTACCATCCTGGTAGAACCAAAAGACTCAGCTTCCCTCTCATTGTTGGATTGGTAGTCTGAAGGCGGCTCACTCTTTGGTCAGCTTCCCTCTCATTGGTGATTTGGAGCCCGGTGGTTTGGTTACGGAGGGGTAAAACCAATTTACCCACAAGATCCAGGGGTTCAAATCCAAACCCAAACCACCAATCCAAACCAGCTGAGCTCAATTGACACCATTTTGGTTTTGAGGGGCACCACAAAGTAACAAAAAGCATTTACTTGGTTGCTGTGACGGGCCCTCTGCAAAAAGTACGTCGCTTTTTGTGGGTCCAATACCGGAAAATCCGGCCTGAATCAACCAAAAAGTTAAAGTCTAAAGATCCGTTACCACAGGTTTGAGTGTCCTCAACCCATTTACCGATCGGGCAACCTATTTTGGGGCCCGTCAGGTTGGCGGTTTGGTCTGAATTTGGAACTGAAGCCTTGCTTCTCGTTAAGGCTAAATGGGAAAACCACGGTCCAATCCACCCACCAGGGGGCAACCTGACAGGTGAGACCCAGCCCACACCTCCCCGAAAGCTGCCTAGCGACCCCATAACTTGTCGGGGAAACAAGCGTGCATTTCTTTTTGTTTTGCAGCCCGCTCCAAATGAACAGAACCAAAGAGCAAAACAAACACACACCACTGACATGCCAACACCACTGAAGTTATATCACCTTGCCTCTCTCTTGGTGGCAAGGTCGTGACGGGTACTTTCCCCATGTGTCAAAAGGTGGAGCTGGTAAAAGTCCCAACATCCAAGCAAAATGCAACAAAGATGCATACCCAATAGGTACAGCTAAAGTGCACATTTCAAGATGTCGACTAGGAAAGGGAAACCCACAATTTGGGGGCAAGGCAGAACTGATTGTTACTCACTATCCAACCCTGGCAATCCTCCATTTATTGAAGTCCTCTGATAGACTCCCTTTGAAACCATGCAAAAAAAACAAATAATATTACAAGCAAATGAAATACGCGTTCTATCTGGGGTAATGGGAACTTTGCATGAATAAACCCATCGTACTAATAGGGTGTCACCGACACCCTAGATCCAGATTTCCCCCAGAAGGGGACACCCCCCGATCCAACTCAATCAGGGGTGTATGAAGGGGCTAGCAAAGTGACGCGGTTTCCGGGGCTGGGGATGATCGCCTTACGAGCGTTGCCCAAGTTGGCTGAACACCCAAGCATGAGTGAAGGGAGGTCCCTTGCACCTTTCTAGCGCATGGGTCGGATAGACCGCAAAGATTCTGACACGCCTTTTGGCGAAGCTCTGATTCGGGTCTGGAGAGCATGGGTGGATAAGCCCAACGGAGATTTGCCTACCTGGACGCACTTTTTGAGCATAGGGAATCAACAGTGATTCTGGAAATGAACGAATGTTCCGGGATTCCCTGATAGGAAACCAGGATGGTTCGCGGTCATTCCCTAATTCCCCGATCAAGCCAGCAGGTGGAGAGGACTCGGTTCAGAAGCGGGGCTCTTGGCTTGCCAGTGGATGTTGGAACGGACCAAAGGGTCTCCGATGCAAAAGGAGTTGATATCTTGCTGATCGAACAACGCATGGGTTTCCTTTCGGGTGTCCAACTCCAAAGAAGACTCCTCCATGTGCGCTTCAATCTTTCCACCTACATGTTGCGAGTTCAACGTCGAGCAAGTTTGCCTCTCCGCGCCTAAGGCCTAGGCAATGTGAGCCATGAAAGCTCCGCTTCTTTGGCCGGCTTGGTGGTTCCCGTACCAAACATGACTTACCCCTTAAAACTCCAAGCCCTGGGGAAGTTAATCTTTTACAGACATATAGCCCATGTTACCCAAAAAGTTGAAAAGTTGTGTTTTTAAGAGGTAAGATGATAAGGATTCAGGATCCTCAGCACCGGGATGACCATGCCTGTCAACCAGTGTAGGATTCGGTCTCACTGACAATTTGAAAACACACATTTGGATATGCGGGAAGTACGGAACGGGAAAGGCGGGAGACTGAATCGAATTTCAGGGTCACACCTGGATTCAGAGCCACAGGAGAGACGCATTCTAATAGGGACTATTTGTGATTAATGGGGGCAAATAGGGCATCTTTGCTCATCCAAAGGCATAGTGGACATACCTGATACTTTGCCAGGGAAGGCCTAACAAAGTTGCTCCAACATTGGCACAAGGGTAAACAACATGGTCGTTGCTTTTTGTTGTTTTTCTGTGAAGATCCAAGTCAACTATCAAAATTGATTTGTTTAGCATGGCAATCAACATGTCAATGGGTATGATACTTTTTACGGGCACCCTTCGCAAGTTGTAAACGGACACCAAAGGATGATCACAAGGTTGGCTTTTGTTTATGATTGAAATGATGTTTTTGAGGGTATACACAAATCCAAACATGCCCAATGGTTGGGGCTTCCCGAAAAGCTTAGGGCGTTCATGAACTCAGGGAGTGAGACATTTGTTTGCTAGCACCTCGCCAAAGGAAGACTCCTTTGGGCCTGAGCTAAAACCACCCGAAGCCTGCCTTTCCTCGGGTTCGGTGCGTTGTGATACCCTTTCGTTCCCGGTCGTACTTTCTGACGAGAAACGACATGGCAACTTTCTCACACGGATGCATCCGCTAAGCCGCTAAGGGACTCTGCAACCCTCGATTGTCCACCCATGTCCACCCGTTGAATGGGCAGAAGCACATGCATAGGACCGTCGTTCCGGCGATTGCCCTGTGCTGTGCCGTTTTGGTCTGCGATTGGCCTTGGGCATGCGTCAAATCAGGAACTTGGACCCAAACAAATTGGCGCGTTTCTTTTGCTTTCCTCAAACAGAAAAACAAGAGGTGAACATGTTTTCCTGTTGTCTCTTCAAACCAGCCACCAAAAAGGGTACCAACTAAAACAACACGCCGGTATGGGTCTCCGTGGGTACCGCTTCTTCGTAGGTAGAAGGGTACCCACGAGAAAACACACACCCATTGCGGCACAACTGCTGCGATGCTCTGCTCGAGCATGAAACATGTCAAGCCTGGTATGGCTTGGTTGCTGTCCGCAACTTGCCACGGTCAAGCTGTCGTAAACTGTCCCAAAGCAAAGGGGATCGTGTGGATCGGTGAGCTCGCCATGCAGTTATTAAACTTGAGGGGATGCTCGAAAGGCCTTTGGCTCAAGAGAGTTGTATAGAACCCTGGCCAGAGTTCCATTCCAAACCCCCCTTACATCAGCCCAACAAGAAACACAATGAATATCAGACCAACAGGTGATGGTTAAGGCGCCTTTTTTCAGCGCTTGACTTTTGGTTTTACGAAGATGGCCCTACAGATGTCTAGAACTGGATGTCAGTTTTTGGGAGCCCTGCAAAAGGATACATCGATGGGGCTCGGTCGATGTCTTTGACCAAGGCGCTGAGGGAGCGGACATCTGGCACCCTCCATGCAAAGGCTGGAGATCTGAGCATATGCCATGATCTGACCAACGTGTCGAACCTCTCCTGGTTGGTTCATGAAACTTTCTTGGGAAGCTTTTTAGCGGGGAAGCAAGGCCAAAAAAACAGGGGGGTTCCGGGGTCGCGGCCCCCATCTTGGCCCAACTCTGACTAAAGAGTTCTGAAGGATCATTCTGTTGGAAGATGCGGGTTTTAATAGAAACTGGTCCTCCGGTGTGCTCCATACCTCTGGAATTTAGTTTTTCTTCAGGGGGGTCTCCCAAGGCTCCGGACCGGAGCCATCCGTGAAATCACCTCCCGGAAACACACCCCCACTCTCCCCAAACAACCCCCAGTGGAGGCTAAAATGGAGCTCAAACTTGGGTAGCAGCTTCATGTTGATCCGACCGATGTGGTGTTGGCTTCAGCTCCGGTCGGCAGCAACTGGCAGCAGCTGTAGGAATGGATTCAAGGTTGTGCTCACCTGAACATCACGATGTTGTCAAAGGCTAAATGCAACATTCTACATGGTTCACTGCATGAAACACTGCAATGCTTTTAATGCAACAATGTTGGGTGACTCTGAAGCCGGGTCATGCGCTTCTGCAGGCTGTCAAACTGAGCACCCATTTCGCAGGTGGATAAGATGAAAGCGGCTTGCATATAGGCCCTGCAAGCCGTGACGAACTTATTGAGTGGACTGGCAAAAAAAGGGTTCAGACTTTTGACTTGCCGCTACAATGGTCTTCCCAAAAAGTCTAAAGTCCACGAACTCAGGGAGTGAGGTAACTGAAGGCAGTACAACATCTAAAATGGTGGTTTCTTCGAGGCTCGGTACAAAAACCAGTTGTCATTTGGCACGCGAATCTGCAAGCCGAGCGAATTCATGGACTCAACGGCCGAGAAATGCCAAACTGAGACTGGAGCTTCAGATCTAACTCTGCGTCGCCAACTTCCGTGGCCCTCAAGTTGTCCCAGTGCTTCCAGCTACCATTACATACGTCTCTGTCTGTTCTTCTTTAGGAGCACCAGTGTTTTTATGGGTTTTGAAGGGAAACCAAAAGGACAGCCAGCCTAGTAATGAACTAAGGGAACCAATCATGTACAATGTGCTTCCAGTCATAATTTTAGTGGGGGAAACCATGATGTACCTTTGCCTTGCTAGCGAAACGCCAAAGGAACTCAGCTTCCTCTATTTGGTGGAGCCCGGTGGTTTGGTGGAGCCCGGTTTCCCACCACAAAAGCCGGTTCAAATTTCCAAATCCAAGCCAGAAATCCAAACCAACCTGACGGGCTACCTGGTGTACCCCCAAAATCAACAAGTTCAAACAAGTTCAACCTAAATTAATTTGGACAAGCCCGACTGTTAAAGAACACGTATTTTTATCAATCGCGTGAATCATATGGGTGACTCGATGTTCTTTTTTGGGGGACCCCATGGTGTGTTTCGTTTTGGGTTTTCCGTGGGAAACCACCAAGCAAGGGGACAGCAATCTCCAAAAAAGACGGGCCACCCATCTCCATACGGTTCCACATTCAAACGCGTGCAGTCTGGACACGAGAACCGAGTAAGTCTCGTGGGTACGAAATTATCGACCCTTCCCATCTTGCTCCGGTTGACGTCGGGAACACGTAATAACATTCAGTTGTGTCAGATTTCGTCAACTCTGAAAAATAAATCAACTCTTGGTGTGTTTCGTGGAGTTGGCTGGCCTTTTTTGGTTGTTTAAAGGAAACCCAACAGGAAAGCCACAACTTTCAGGCTTGGGGTAGACTCCAATGGACTCTTTTCTCTCGAGTTCGGTCGAGGCTCCAGTCTACGAAGCTCCATTTGAGCAGAATACCGTGCATGGTGGCAAAATCCATTTCGCACCGTTCAGAAACCCGAGAAGAACACGATTCCAGATTTCGTCCATCCACAGTAGGACCCCAACTTTCCTGAAACACGAAACTCGAAACGGCCAGCTGAGGTGCTCAAACCTCTCGCAGCTCAAATCGGGGCATTGGGCGAGCCCTATCGGACTGAACCAGTTGGGTCAATCCGATTTCAGAGTGGTTGGGGATAACGCCTCGTCCGTGCCATTGATTTCTCATTGGAGCTTGACTTTTTGGTCGTACAACAATCTCGCAAGAATCTCACCTTTCAGGAGACTCCCTAATTTTGAGAACAACGCATTTGCCTCAGATGCAAGAACGAATTAAGATTGCCTGGTGATTGCCATTTCTTTGACAGGCAGGAAACTGAGTGAGAAGCACGCCCTGAAGTTAACATCAACACCGTCCCTTATCCTTTGTACAGCTGTCGATTGTGATCAGTAAGTGAAAACCCACATCGAGCCAGTTCAACTGACTTGGTATTTCCTGAGTCGCGGGCTTGTTTTGTGGGAAATTTAGTGAGTCCTCCTCGCGCTTTTCCCAAATGGACCCAGGTGGCGCCAAGTCTCACATGGCACGGGTCGCCTGGGAACTACCGCCCCACCCAAGAATTTCTGCCTCTCGGACAAAAAACTGATTCGCCAAAACCTGCAAGGTCTTATTCCGCCATCAACCACTGAAAGCACTTTATAAACGTGTTGGTGCCTAGTAGGTCAGGGTCTCCTTCAAGGAAACCATAGGGGATGGCTCATTGTGGGTCATTTCCTCGTTCCCTGCTTAATGGGGGAGGCTGCCGGGTCCCACCAAAAGCCTAACCCTAAACCCCGGGCTCACGCAGAAGAAGCTTGCTGGACACGTGCGGCTGCTTCCTGAGTTGAATTGCGGTCGGGCGCCCAAAAAGGCTTGATTTCTTTGGCTTCCCCCGTTTAAAACTGCAATCATCCCCAAAACAGTTTCCCTTAACACGAAGACACACCCATATAATAATATGGACTTCAATCTTGTAAAATTGTGAAACGAATGTTTTCCCCGAAAGCATTGCAAAGCTCAACTGCTTAGGGAAAGTAGACAGTAAAATGCATAGAGCCATGCAAAGGAAAGTGCACAGTGAAAAGCACAGGGCAAGTACAGAGTCAAATGCATACGTGCATGCACAGGGAAAGTAGACAGTGATATATATATATATATGCATAGAGGCATGCACAAGGAAAGTAGGCAGTGAAATGCATAGAGGCATGCGTAGGGCAAGTACACAGTGAAATGCATAGAGGCATGCGTAGGGCAAGTACACAGTGAAATGCATAGAGGCGCAGGGAAAGTAGACAATGAAATGGTGGGACAAGAATTCGCCTGCAGCACTTTTCCCTGCATCTGTGCATGCATGTGCAAGCAAGCCACACCTGTTGTGGCACGAAACGCGACACACCCAAACAATCCATGGTGCGCAGGCCAGGAGAGACCCAAATCATTCACCCAATATCAGCTGCACCAGATCGCATTAATTTGCACCAGCTCGCAGGGCATACCGGCTTCAACAAAAGCTTCAACTGTGCAGAGAAAGGCGCCCACCAAGCTGCAAAGACCTTCTCCTTTGAGCCTGCATTGCTGCTGCAAAATGCTGTTCAGCCTGTCCAGGTCGGGGTCGGCCGCTCCAAAAAGTGCCCAGAGCACACTCATTTACCAGAGACCTCTCAAGCCCATTCACATTAGCACCATCAGATCGTTCAAAGAGGGTCTTCTTTTGCAAAGATGAGCAGAAAATTGCAGGTACAGGGCCATGTGTGGGCACCCTCGATCTTGACATGGAGATGTTCCCGTGCGCACAGCAAGCAGATGCGGCTGAAGTCGGCGTTGACCGAAAGGAAACGGAACTCCTTCTGATGAGGCGACTGGAAAGAGCAGGAGGCAGTAGAGATCTTGAAGAAACCAGGCAACGTATCTGGCCGAGACCACTCCTTCATCCAGATCTTTGACCTGCGCTGCTCAAGAAGGCGAATCGCCGTGCGCAAGCAAGAGTGCAGGAGAAGTGCGAAGACCGTAGAACGAGCACTGCCATGCAGCGTGCGCGGATCAGTAGGGCAGCCGGAGGGCGGGAGATATGGGTGGCAGCCGGAGCAGGGAGAGGAAGTGAAGGGAGAGCGTTGATCAAGCGCATGATCCAGTCAGGCACCCTCAAACTCTTGAGATCATAGTGCGGACAGTCCTCAATGAAGTGGTACCTGAAAGCCAGACCCTCTCTGCCGCAACGCAAGCAGTGTCAAGGCGCAACCCAACATCCTCCGCATCCGCAAATTTGGCAATGACGGCCTCCTCACGCGAGTGTAGAGTCGCAAAGTCCACCACCGAACAACTGGGTCCCAGACAAACCTCGAGCCCATCTGCATCCAACCCCACCCTCTGCAGACTCAGCAGATTCAAAGGCCCCAGAAAAACTTCCTGAAACCACCTGACTCCTCCTCCAACCACGAAGAGCTGCCAACAGAATTCCATGGTCGAGACCTTTAGATGGCCGAGGCCAACTAAAAATCCTGCGCATAAACGCCCTCTTTCATAGACACAACCTGACTCAACTCCATCGGATATCAACAGCAGAGCCGAAGACTTCTGCTTCAGCAAGTGCGGGGAAGGAGCTTCAGCCAGCTTTCGGAAATCAGAGACACGATGGGCCCTGCAACAACTTTCCAGGCACGCCGTGCTCTGGTATCTTGGGTCAAGGTCTGCCACAGACAGATGCTTGTCAGACGGCTATCAGAGAACACCGCGCCAGACCCTGATCAGAAACGGCCAGTCTGGGATTACTGCGCCGGGGCTTGGAGGAGGTCAGAGTTCTTCTGAAATCACCTGCGTCCTCTTGTGAAGCAGCAGCAACAGAACCCCTTGGTCAGGAGGGAGCAATCGCGAGCAGCAAGCAGAAAGGATTCAGACAGGGCTTTCAGGCCAAGAAGAGTCCAAACACGATGAGCTGCCACGGCGCTCACTCATGCAAGTACTTTCGAAGACGAAGGTTTGCAGGAGAAGAGAGGATGGCCAGAAGCAATGGGCATTGGGCAGGACACTACAAAGCAAACTAGTTTGACCCAGAACCAACCGAAACAAAAGAGACCAATTCACCAAGCCAAGGGGGCAGAGGTGGAAAAGTGCCATGGTGTCATCCTTGTTGTCAGTGAGGACACAAGGAAGCAAGAGCTACCATACACGGCAAAGGCCTTACGCACCTTACGCACCCAGCCCCTGCTAGAGCTCCGCACCCATGCCCTGGCCCAAGCCCGCCTTCAGCTAGCACGCGGCTGCACGACTAGCGCAGCTGCAGCCCGGCCTCATCCAGCCCCAGACCAAAGCCCCCAACCCGTTGCGCTGCAGCCCACCAGACTGCTGAGCCCAGCCGGCATCATCTGCTAAAGCCCGCGTTGCTCTTGTGGCTCTTTTTGAGCCAGAAATATGACAAGAGCACTTGGGGCCTGGAGTAATTGCTTGCAAACCACATCCTGCGCCGTCGCTTTGCAAAGATGCGAACCCTCCATAAAGACGAAGAAAGCGGAAGAGCTGGTGTCCGGGCAACTCAATAAAAAAACATGCGACAGCCATGCGGGAGAAACCCTTTTGACACCTAGGAGACATAATGCAAAACCAAATGCCGGGGATGCTGTGCCGGCTGGCTCGATGTCTGATTCAGCAAGAGTTTCCCAACAGACTTCTGGCAGGAGGGGTTTGAGTGGGCCATTGTCGAAAGGCTATTCTTCCCTCGCAGGGCCCAGACCCACGGAACCTGAAACAAAAACACGCAGGGCACGTCCGGGAAAAGCGTATAACATGTCTGGCGGCTTCGGCCATGGCCTACCATAAAGGCTGGGAAAACACGTTTGCCTGCAAGTGATTTGAGGTTACAGTTTGAGTCCGGGTTGCTGCTTGAGTTGCTGCAAGCGGGAGGACGGTTGCGGTCTGAGGTGCTGGCGCGAACTTCTTGTCTCCTTGCTTAGTTTTGACTATGTTCCTTTTGTGAGGGGGAAGGGACACTGCAACTCGAGTTCGGGTTTGTGTTGCCCGGAGATAAAAGGTCCAAGCGGCCGGTTTGTGAGATCTCTCCAGATCTTTCCACCTGCAGGCAAAACGGCACGGGGCACGAGTACCTCACCAACTTCCTGAGTGGAATTTGAGTGGATTGGTCAGGAAAACTCGGAACTTCCTGTTCACCACTACAACACACAAATTAATTTGCAATAAACATGATTGTTGGCAGTCCCAGACGCTCCGGGTCTCTGTGAACACCCCTGTGATTTCCCCGGATGCAGCAAACATTGAGACACAGACTGCCGTCGAATGCCAGGGGACTGTCTGTTTTGGGGGGTGTCTTTATACCCATACGGAGATCCGGGTCTCAGTATTTGTGCGGTGCAAATCTGGCTGGCTGTATGAACGCATCTGCGTGACGAGCTATCTGACGGGCTTTGTCTGACTGGCGCTGGCATCTGTCATCTGTATCTTTCGCTTGGTCTTACACAGAAACCCACACCAAGACCTGTGAGTGTCGCGTGGGGCGAGACAGTTTGTGTTTGCCACACAAGCGCCCGGTCCGGGTCGTGCCAGTCGGGGTGGACAGATGCGGAGGACGGGTCTGAGTGTCTGTGCGCCGTGCCAGGGCCAGTGCAGATCTGAGCTACAGCGCTGGGCATTCGAACCCAAGTACGAGAAGACTCTGGCGCAAATCCGCCGCGAAATCTCCGCTCTGAAAACTGCGCCAAACCACCGCAGGGCTTGTTTGGGCAGAGATCACGGTGGTGGTTGTTGTTGTTGTTGCTGCCGCTGTTGCTGCCGCTGTTGCTGCTGTTGCTGCTGTGGTTGTCGTTGTCGTTGTCGTTGTCATTTCAGCTGTTGGGGAAGCAAAGAGGCCGAGGCAAGTCTTGCAACTCAATTGAGCGAAGGACGTGGTGGTGCCCCGCTTCCCACTCCCAGCTTTGGATCGGCCAGGGCGCAAAGGAAGCCAGATAAACCAAAACGGAACAACTGCTTTTTCAACCATGTCCAAAATCCCAGGTATCCAATATCCAAAATCCCAGGTGCCCAAAATCCCAGGTGTCCCAAAATCCCAGGTGTCCCAAATCCCAGGTGTCCAAAATCCAAGGTGTCCAAAACCCCAGGTGTCCAAAATCCCAGGTATCCAATATCCAAAATCCCAGGTGTCCCAAAATCCCAGGTGTCCCAAAATCCCAGGTGTCCAAAATCCCAGGTATCCAATATCCAAAATCCCAGGTGTCCCAAAACCCAAGGTGTCCCAAAATCCCAGGTGTCCAAAACCGCAGGTGTCCAAAATCCCAGGTATCCAAAATCCCAGGTATCCAATATCCAAAATCCCAGGTGTCCCAAAACCCAAGGTGTCCAATATCCAAAATCCAGGTGTCCAAAATCCCAGGTGGCCAAAATCCCAATTGTCGCAAATCCCAGGTGTCCAAAATCCCAGGTGTCCCAAAATCCCAGGTGTCCAAAACCGCAATTGTCCAAATTCCCAGGTGTCCAATATCCAAAATCCCAGTAGTCCAAAAGCCCAGATGTCCCGGGTTTCCAAAATCCCAGTTGTCCAAAATCCCAGGTATCACATATCCCAGTTGTCCAAAAACCCAGGTGTCCAAAACCCCAGTTGTCCCAAATCGTGTCCAAAATGCCAGGTGTCCAAAATCCCAGGTGTCCCAAATCCCAGGTGTCCAATATCAAAAATCCCAGGTGTCCAAAAACCCAGGTGTCCCAAATCCCAGGTGTCCAATATGCAAAATCCTGGTGTCCAAAATCCTAAGTGTCCCAAAGGTGTCCAAAGTCCCAATTGTCCCAAAATGCCAGGTGTCCCAAATCCCAGGTGTCCAATATCCAAAATCCCAGGTGTCCCAAATCCCAGGTGTCCAATATGCAAAATCCAGGTGTCCCAAATCCCAGGTGTCCAAAATCCCAGGTGTCCAAAATCCAAGTCCAAAATCCCAGGTGTCCCAAAATTCTAGGGTGTCCAAAGTCCCAATTGTCCCAAATCCCAGGTGTCCAATATGCAAAATCCAGGTGTCCCAAATCCCAGGTGTCCCAAAATCCCAGGTGTCCAAAATTCAAGTCGCAAAATCCCAGGTATCCCAAAATCCAAGTCCAAAATGCCAGGTGTCCAATATGCAAAATCAAGGTGTCCCAAATCCCAGGTGTCCAAAATCCAAGTCCAAAATCCCAGGTATCCCAACATCCCAGGTGTCCAAAATCCAAGTCCAAAATCCCAGGTGTCCCAAAATCCTAGGGTGTCCAAAGTCCCAATTGTCCCAAATCCCAGGTGTCCAAAATGCAAAATCCAGGTGTCCCAAATCCCAGGTGTTCCAAAATCCAAGTCCAAAATCCCAGGTGTCCCAAAATCCCAGGTGTCCAAAGTCCAAGTCCACAAACCCAGGTGTCCCAAAATTCTAGGTGTCCAAAGTCCCAATTGTCCCAAATCCCAGGTGTCCAATATGCAAAATCCAGGTGTCCCAATTGGCCCAAATCCCAGGTGTCCAATATGCAAAATCCAGGTGTCCCAAATCCCAGGTGTCCCAAAATCCCAGGTGTCCAAAATTCAAGTCCAAAATCCCAGGTGTCCCAAAATCCGAGGTGTCCAAAGTCCCAATTGTCCCAAATCCCAGGTGTCCCAAATCCCAGGTGTCCCAAATCCAAAATCCCAGGTGTCCAAATTCCCAGGTGTCCCAAGTCGCAGGTGTCCAATATCCAAAATCCCAGGTGTCCCAAATCCCAGGTGTCCCAAATCCCAGGTGTCCAATATCCAAAATCCCAGGTGTCCCGAATCCCAGGTGTCCCAAATCCCAGGTGTCCAATATCCAAAATCCCAGGTGTCCAAAATCCAAGTCCGGTGTCCCAAAATCCAAGTCCAAAATCCCAGGTGTCCAAAATCCAAGTCCAAAATCCCAGGTGTCCCAAAATTCAAGTCCGAAATCTCAGGTGTCCAAAATCCAAGTCCAAAATCCCAGGTGTCCCAAATTCCCAGGTGTCCAAACTCCCAGGTGTCCAAAATCCAAGTCCAAAATCCCAGGTGTCCCAAATCCCAGGTGTCCAATATCCAAAATCCCAGGTGTCCCAAATCCCAGGTGTCCAATATCCAAAATCCCAGGTGTCCAAAATCCCAGGTGTCCCAAATCTCAGGTGTCCAATATCCAAAATCCCAGGTGTCCAAAATCCATGTCCAAAATCCCAGGTGTCCCAAAATCCAAGTCCAAAATCCCAGGTGTCCAAAATCCAAGTCCAAAATCCCAGGTGTCCCAAGTGTCCCAAAATTCTAGGTGTCCAAAGTCCACAATTGTCCCAAATCCCAGGTGTCTAATATGCAAAATCCAGGTGTCCCAAAATCCCAGGTCTGGGTGTCCCAATATCCCAGGTGTCCAAAATCCAAGTCCAAAATCCCAGGTGTCCCAAGTGTCCCAAAATTCTAGGTGTCCAAAGTCCACAATTGTCCCAAATCCCAGGTGTCTAATATGCAAAATCCAGGTGTCCCAAAATCCCAGGTCTGGGTGTCCCAAAATCCCAGGTGTCCCAAAATCCAAGTCCAAAATCCCAGGTGTGCCAAATCCCCGTCCAAACTCCCAGGTTGCGGGCTGCAGAGGACCCCTACCATCCACTCGCCCTCCTCCGACCCCGCGACCCCGCGACGCCCGATCTCGCGCCTGGCCAAGTCCGCCTGGACCTCCTCGAAGAAGGCCTCGAAGCCTCGCAGCTGCCAAGCCCCGGCCGTCACCTGAGTCATAGTCCAAACCCGGTAGTAAAATGGTCTACCCAGAACCATGTGAAGAATCATGATGGCGAGTAAACAAAACCCGGGTCTGACATGGTCGATTCTGGCCTCATGACTCGCCTGGCAATTCGGACCCCAGCAAAAAACATAAATTATTCTTTTGCCTGGTTAGTGGCAAACAAAGGGACCTGCCCCCCCCAAAAAAAAGGAGCTAAATCTGGGGAAGATTTTTTACCATGATCAAGGTCACCCCCTAAGTGGTGGGCCCATTGATAACCCTATTGAAACCGTCAAATTAACGACCCCAGTCCCCAAAACAATGGCTCTTGAATTCAGCAGCTGGATATCCACACCTATTTATGGTTGGGATTGTCCTTCCATCTACTCGGGCTTTGAGGACGTGGCTCGGGTGTTGCGTTTTGGAGGTGTGGAGGTGATACATGTACTAATATGAGGGATGGCTCTGCATTCTCACTTCTTGGTGCTGGCTCATCGCCACATTCGGGAAATAAACCGGAATAAACCAAGGGAACCACTAGACACCTCAGGGATGGTTCATTCCAGTTCCCGAGACTTGACCAACTTACTCGGACATCAGCCCCTTCCAGGGAGCTTGTTCAGTCATTGTCAAATTCTCGGCTTGACCTCAGATCCGGAACAGTGGAATGGCTGAAAAGTCTAGCGGCATCAACTTGCGCCAAGGACTCTGCCTGGAAAAGCCTTGACATGAATCGCTTTGCTTACATGATACCTCAGGCACATGTATCTGGGAAGGTGTTGTGAATCTGGGTGATTGCCAACTCTCCGGTGCCAACTCTGGTCCCATTCGACCACATCGCTAAAGCAAACAATTGGGCAGGGAACCAACAAGTTGACCATGTGTCTACCCTCGTGGCCAAAGACACAGCTTTATCTTTGCAGAGGCTTGTGTTTGACCCGGATCAACCAACCTCACGGACCGCAGCTCCATCCTTGCTCGCGTTGAATTTGAAATGGGACACCCTCTGGGGGTTTCTGAATCCGGGTAAGAGTTCATGATATCGTGTTGATCATCCTCTACCCAGGATTATAATTTCTCGTGAACTTCCTGGTTGATTTTGGAGCGGGCTACCGCTCCAAAAGCAAGAACTGCAGACATGCCACTCATGTTCCAACGGGCTCTTCATCTGGACCCTTTCAAACCACACCGCGAAAAAACAAACTTCAAGCTTTTTCACGTGGAATTCGGGTCCTCCTTCCCGAGCGGGCCAACCTTCTGTGAATCCCAGTGAAAAGTGGCCAAATCGGGGTTTCTTAAACTCACGGTTCAGACCCCCAACTTGGCCCAAGGTCCACCAATAAGCGGATTGTTTGATGACGTTCCTCCGTTACATCAACATATGTCCAGTAGTCAGCAGCGATAGATTCCCTTCAAACCAACAAGGGGACACCGGAACATATTATCAAGCAAACGGAAGCGTTCCAGTAGTCTGGTGTATCAATCATGATTCTGACGACGGAAAACCATCTGGTTCCATCCGCATCTTGGCCTCCAAGATCTGCTTGATCTGGCGTCCCTTCTTCGTTTCCTAACGAATCGATTCGCCCGAATTCCGGGATATATGTTTTTTGGCCAACAAGGCCACCGGGACTTGGCAGTAGCCGAGGAGCCATGGCTCCATTTTGGGTGGAATCCATTTGCCACGTATTTTGATGTTCACCAGGGGTACAGGGTTTTGACCCACAGCCATATTGCTATTGTGGTGGCTTTAAACATCACCTGAAAGAGGCATGTGTTTGGAATGAGTGATCTTCCTTGGGTGATATTTAAAGGGCAAAGCCAGGGAACGCTGGTCCAAGTTGGCAGAAACTTGGCCCCAAAACCAAAGTCGACCCAGCATCGAAGCAAGGACAAGGGGGGGGGTGTCCCCCCGGGAACCAACTGAAACAGTTGATTGAGGCACAAATCGAATCCTGGTATTACAATGGGTGTGTCTTTTTTAGGGGCATCCCCCAAATGGTTGGTTTCCTTCCTTCAAAACCAACCAAGACGGGGTACCCTGAAAACAAGACATACCCACCATGTAAGGACCAGTAGTTGGATATCTTCACTTTATGGTGGGGCACGCCAGTGGTCTGCAGGTTTGTCTACTTGGGGCTTCTTCGTTGAGTACCTCAAAGCAACCGGGGCCAGAATCTCGGGGCACCTGCCAAACTCAGGTTTGCAAGAGAGGCTCTTGCTGAGCCATGAACCTCATGGAATAGTTAGCTTTTGAGGTACTCTCCAGTCCGGACTTATGGGAGCCAAGTGGCTTAAAAACCCTCAGGAACCGGACGATTCGCTGGGAATCGCCAAGCCTAGATCCTTCACGCAAAACCTCCGGTCATGGGAAAGTGCCCTCTTCGGTTGTTTCCCGACTTTAAAAGAGTCGGAAACAAGAGCTTGGGCGGCTTTGGGCTCGGGAATGAAAGCAGGAGCCAGCCCTTCAAAGGGGAACCGGCTCCTGAAATTGGAGTATTAATGCCCTTGGATTTGATTCAAGACTTCCACATCAGAACAAGTCCGGACCTTCTGTTTACCACGAAGCGACCTTCCCACAACCTTTCAATTAAGAGTTTGTTCTTTGCAGCCCCCCGTGAACCAAACAACTAAAAAGATAACTAAAAGCCCCAGTCCACGTAAGGAAGCTTGGGCTTCGCAACCCTCTGAAAGCTGGAAGGAAGAATGCTGTGCTTTGGCTGGTTGATTTTGAGGCCACACCTAGCCTTTTTGTGAATCACAGCGAAACCAAAAAAGGCAAACCCCTTCAAGAAAACGGAAGGCAACCCCGCTCAACAACGGAAGGCAAACCACCCAACAGCGAAAATGCCAAACCCACCCAAGAAACGAAGGCAAACACCCCAACAGAAATGAGAGGCACACCCTCACCCACGAGTCTTGGCAAATCCACCCAACACAAAGCGGAGGTTACCACCCCCACCTGTTTGCGATGTTCTCAAAGGCTGAGTGCAAGGACCCTGTGTGCACCCACACTTTGGGACCCCTATGACTGGTTTCCCATAAGCTTCTAAATGCTGTAAATTGACCAAGAAGCTAGGGATTGATGCCAGTGAACCATATATGTGGCAGAAAGGGCATGCTAGACACATATGTGGCCTATCAGGTAGATGACCATCCTTGTGTACCCGGTCTTTCCTCATGGTACCCAACCCCTGTGTCCTTCTTGCCGTACGCGAGATCCAGTGCCGTAAGTCCCGCGGCGTTCCGACGACGAGGGTCTGCTCCAAAGTACAGCCTGACTCGACAGTAAGGAGCTGATGAGCTGCCCAGGTCCCAAATGGGTGCCTTAAGTTAGGGGAACCCTCAACATGGTGGGTTTCCCTTGGTTTCCCTTTTAAACCACAAACAAAAGTACAAGAAAAAAACACCCAAACATGATGGCTATTGCTCCCTGCACACGTGAGTAACTTGTTCCTGGCTAGTGGGGCAACCAAGCAACCAAGCAATCAAGGCAAGCAACCAACGCAAGCAAGCAAGCAGGCTGTCAAGAAAGCAGGCATTCAAAAATAATCATTGACCCATGTAAGCTGAGGGTAACTTTTTGCCATGTTCCCAATGGGTTACTTCTTAGTTGCTCCACCCCGGGCAAACTCTCTGCCTGGACCATAGAGATACAGATGTCATACATATCTATGTAAACGTACATACACCATTAGCTATACGCATAGGCAGATAGACAGACGGACGGACAGACAGACACTTGGATACATTGATGAATAGCTAGATAGATGGATAGATAGATTAGATAGATAGGTAGATAGACACATAGATGGATGAACAGATGCACAGATAGATGGACAGAGCGATAGACAGATAGATAGGTAGATAGATGGATAGACAAATGAAAAAATAGACAAATAGACAAACGTGTCAGAGATAGATAGCAGACAAACAAACAGATAGATATATGGATATATAGGTTACATTAGAACCAATATGTAAATACATGAGATAGAGATATTGGGAGATACAATGATACGGAGATAGAGAGATGGCGGAGGGATTGAGAGACAAACAGCGTGGCAGAGAGAGAGCGCCAGAAAGACCGAGAGACAGGGAGACAGAGACACAGAGAGGAGAGACAAACAACAAACATACAATCAGGCAAATAGACAGCTTGATGGATAGGCAAATGCGTGGATGAATGAATCGGCCGATGGATGGATGGCATGGCATGCTGTGGCGTGGCATGGCATGGCGTGGCATGACGTGGAATGGAACGGAATGGACTGGGATGGATGCCAGGGCGGATAGATGTAAGCATGTGTAGGCAAATTGTGATTCGAGACTTATGTGATCTGGTTGGTCGTATTTCAGCCTTCGATGGTGCAATCCACATAGGGTTTGTACAAATGCTCCTCCCATTTCTGGGGCACAAAACGCCACGCAAAATCGGCACACCTTTCACGGCGATTTGCCCGGAGAATTGTGAGGTGACAAGGCAGGTACCACAAGAATTGTACCGCCAAGGCAACTCAGCACTTGAGTCTAAGCCTCGAAAGCCCCAAAGCCGAGAAGCAGCCAACGCACCACGTGCTGGTCCTCCTGCTTGACTGCCTGACGCATGAGCTTAAAAAGGGTGCAAGCGCCTAAGCAATGAGAACGGGGATGTAGTCTTACCCAAATTCAGTCATGATCATTACGACAATGGTGCACTTAGGAATGCCAGGGAAGCTCCCGCAAAGCTGGAAAAAGGAAGTTTCTAACCAAAAACGTGCGTATAGGAGATGAATTGTTTTTACGCAGCATCTCCTCTTATCTGCTTCTCTTCTCTGAGCATCTCGTGTCTTTTCTTTCTCTTGCTCTTCTGTTCCTCTTTCTCTTTCACTTCTCTTTTATTTATCTTTCTCATCCCTTTCTTTCTTTCTCTACTGTCTTTCTTTTTTTTCCGTTCTTCCTTTCTTTCTTTCATTATTTCTTGCATTCTGTCTGTGACTCTCTTGCTCTCTCTCTCTCTCTCCCTCTCTTTCTCTCTCTCTCTCTCTCTCTCTCTCTCTCTCTCTCTCTCTCTCTCTCTCTCTCTCTCTCTTTTCATTTGATCTATCTATCTATCTATCTATCTATCTATCTGCGCCTGACCTTGCGGAAGTACTTGACCTGGTGAAGGTGTTGCGCCTGCCATGAAATCTGCACTTGACATTGCCAAAGCGCCACGAAATCTGCACTTGACCTTGCAAAAGCGTCGCGCCTGCCACGAAATCTGCGCGTCCACGGACAGCTCGCGCGGTGCGATTTGCAAACTGCGCAACTCACATTCCCAAAGCGCTGCGCCTGTCTCGATTCTGATGCCCGTGGGAACAAAATGCTGCGCCTGCCGTGAAATTTGCACCTGACCTTGCGAAGGTGCTGCGCCTGCCACGCAATTCAAACCTAGCGCAATCTGGGGCAGCCGTGATTAGGCAACTTTCCAGACCGAGGCGAATCCGCAGCCAGACCGCGGCGAACCCGTGCGCTGAACAAAGTTGGCAAATTGAACTTCCTTTGATTAACTACTTCCCCCCAACTCATCCATGATCTTCGGTTGCCACAAGGTGCTTTGGGGACAAGGCTTCTCAAGGTGTCAATCGGAGGGCCTCGGTAAGAAATCACATCCTGCGGGTACTCCAAACACCAAACTTTATGTAGCCATGGACGACAAACCGGCTTTTACCGCAGAGAATTTGCGAGGGGACATTATTTTCAACTCAGGGCCCTTTGCCTGACTTCCTGGCAAGAAAGCCTAAAATGAGGCCAACCCAGCCATGAGTATGTGTGTATGTGGGTCACGGTTGGGTGTAAGTTTCAACTGGGACCTTTGCCGTATGATGAAAAAGTCTGGCGATTGCGTTTATCCCTCCACCAGGTTTCAGAAAGTTCCCCGTGAAAGTGCAAAGGGAAGGGTGTCAATCTCCAAGTGGTTGGCGCCCCTGCTTTGTTCTTAAGCCCCCCAAATCAAAAACCCCCGAGCCTTTTCCACACATTAGTTTCCCTTGTGTCAAGGGAAAACGGGAAGGGTTTGCTACTGTTCCCACGCCTCTTCACATTGCCTGTCAGGCCAGGGGTTCTTCAACTGATCGTGCGCGTGTCGTTTGCCACTCGATCCAACATGATCCCGCATCTCTGCGCGGAAGCAAAACACCGTTCGATCCTGCGCTGTTCCATATTTAGTCTACCCTAGAGACCCCAGTACGTCGCTGGTAGTGACGAATGAGTTCACAAACAAGCCCACCTTCTTGCGAGACGGCTCTGAATCGGTATAGGTTCTAGAGGCGACGGTTCCTATTCAATTGGGTGTGTCTTGGGCCTCAACGGGTTGAGATTTCGGTTTCCCTTTTGGTTTCCTTTTAAAGCTGCTTCGTGGAATTCGGGTTGGCGCGCTGGATCCAGGGACCGTCCGGGCACAACTCCATGGAGTGTTGGGTCGAGAAACGAAAAGGGACCCATATACTCAGTATGAGGCTGTGGGGCGCGCGAAAACCGAAAACCGGTTTCAGTTATAACGATGTTTAGTAGTTATTTAGCTCCTTGCATTAGTTGCTTCCACCAAAGCTCTCTCGACATTTGAGATGGCAAGCAGGATGGGGACCCAACAGATGTTGTTTCCAGTTTGGCTTGCCTTCAGCATACCTCTTGGCCACCAGCTTGGGAATCTAATCCACAAGCTCAAATAATCCACCATGCCTCATGCAGCGGGTAGGTGTAGCTCATCCCCAACCACTTGGTCCTTCAGTTCAATTGAAGAACACATGACTCGTTTTGGGTGGCGTGAATCTTGCCATGTTAGTCTGAGAAAGCGTGCGTGTGTGGTTCCCTAAAAAGGGGCCGCTGTGGGAGGTTACCAAGTCATGCGAGCAAACTGGTCATCCCAAAGCCCACCCAAAGGCGTTCAAAAACTCACACACACACACACACTTCAACTCCCAAGGGAGGGTGCTAATCTTTCGAGTACAACTGATGAGTCTCGAGTACAACTGATAAGTCTCGAGTAAGATAAGTTTCGGCTCGCGATGCACTCGGCTTCCCTCTAGTGACGAAAGCGTTACAAGATTCAACATGAAGCACACACAGCGAGCGAAAGAAGAGGGCCAAATAGACTTTCAGAATCACTCAAGAGTGCAGGTACACAAGGCTGATCAGGCCTTGCATCCCCTCCAGTGATGCAGCTTCGTTGGGCAAGGTTCATCACTGGAGGCCTTGCCCCCTGCATGCTAATGTGGTGGGTGACAGGGTATTCTGCCACTCCGCACACACACACACACGCACACACCGTGTCACACACACACAGACGCCCGTAAGGGATAGGCAAAAGACTCAGACTCACGCAGACGCACACACGCACACACACGCACAAACACACACACAAACAGCCACCAACATAACAACCCAACACAGACACAGACACAGATACAGACACAAACACACCACGACAAACACACGCACGTTACAAACACACACACAAACAAGCAAACAAGCAAGCAAGCAAGCAAGCAAGCAAGCAAACAAACAAACAAACAAACAAACAAACACACAAAGAAAAACACACACACAAACAAATAGACAGGCAAAACACGCACGCACGCACGCACGCACGCACGCACGCACACAGACACACACGCACAAACCAAAACTCTTGCTGGTCCCACTGCTGATCCGACTGATCCGACTGTCTGTGGTCCCAATTCTGCTGAGTCGCCTGCAAATTGCAAAATAATCAAGGTGCATCTGCTGAGAAAGTTCAGCTGTGACTTCAGTCCCTGGCTCATACCTATAAGGAGTTTGGTTGAAGGTCTGAAATGGGACCGAAGAGAGGGAACGTCACAAAGTTGCAACACCGGACCAAGGGTAAGCGAACCTTCCTTGATTCAACCGGCATTTCAGTTGCCAAGTTTCAGCTCCAAATTCAGCGCCGTTGGCGCCAGGGTTCAATCCAACATTCAGTGCCTGATTCGGCACGAGGGTTCAGCGCAAGCCGCGCATTCAAATTGGCAGCCAGAGGTTTGGTCAGCGCCCCAAAGGCCCAGAGAGACCTTCAAAAGGCTTCAACGCAAGAGGAAATTCGAGGGTTCAGGCAGTGACCCTCACGACGAGCCCTGCAGAAGTTCATGCTGGACACACGTGAGTAGTTTTTTTCAGCATAGACTTTGTCTTTGTCATACACAGCTGTTGAAACACTACAAACTCCCTGGCAGGTGCGTCACTTGTCTTCCCAAGTGATATCCGCAAGTTTCGGAGGCCGCTTCATTGGACCATCGCGCTCCGAACTTGGATGGCCCCCTGCCGCACATGCGGTGACTTACGGATCTGAGCAGCCTTCTTCAACGAGTCCTTAGGCACAGGAGGTCACACAAAAAAACATCAAACACACACACACACACACACACACACACACACACACACACACACACACACTTGGTCCTCTTGTAGTTCACGTTCGACTTGAAGCCGTTGACCTGCAGGAACTCCACAAGCCTCAGGCCTCGCATTGGCGCGGAAAGGGGCGCCAGTTGCTCCTTTTTGTTCCATCCACTATACCCAACGAACCAGCAACAGTGACTGAACAAAAATATGCAACTCGGCTATCTAGCTGGTCCTAATTTGCCGAGTAACTTGAGAATCACCTCTCCAGTGGCCCCAACACAAGCCCAAGCTGTTTGCTTGCTGGTTCTCAGCAGAGAATGACACATGGAATGACCCCTATAAACCATCTTAGATTTTCTGGCGAATCCCTTCCGGTTCATGCCCAGCACCCGGAACGGTCATTCCCTATCGCACCAGCCCCGAATCTTGGGACCTCAAGGAGCGGCTCCAAGAATGCCCATGATTTTCCTATTGAACGACAAGAATTCGGTGAGGTTTCACGCCTTCAACGGTCATTTGCTGAGTGCGCCCAACGTCATCCCCTGAAAGGGTGTATCAAGAAATCACGCACACAGACGTTTGGTATGCCACAACACCAGCAGGTGGCTTATCAACCGGTATTCAATGGGTGTCATCCAACTGGTAGCGTGTTTGTCCATTCACGACAGCAAGGGGAACGCTCACGGTCATGACTCCTCGAGTGGAAAGCCATCAAGGCCTCTCCAATGGAGAAAAATGAAAAAACCCAAGGATGCACCAAAAAAACTAGGACCTACCAGTGACTACTGGGACCTACCTGTGACTATTCTCAAAAGCGATAGCCCTCACATAACTCTAAGGGCAAAACAGGCCTCGGTGAATGAGAAAAATACCAACAGCCATGCAAGGGGCTTGGCTGCTTTTGCGGGTTGGTCTTTGAGGGATTGCGGGTAACAATGAACGCTTGGAAAGCCTGATGAATATCCGCTTCGGATTGAAATTCGAGAAACTGGGGCTCAAATCCCCCACCGCAAGTCAATTGAGGGGTAAAAGAACAAAGGTTACCCGTCTGCTCAAACCAAGGACGAACTCAGAAAAACTTCCCAATGTCCAAGATACCACTAGCCGGGATTCCGAAACGAGTCTTCTTTCTCTTGTTCCTAGGCAGCAACATCACCCCTTCACACAAACACCAAACCAGGGGGGGGCCGAAAGCAAGTCTACACGGGCTTGCCTCTTAACCCTTTTTGGCCAGGGATGAAAATCCTTCAAATTCATACTTTATGAAACCTCCTCTGTTCCTTTTAATATCAAGTCCAGAAGCAGGCAGCAAGACACGAAAGAAAGTCAGACAGGCAAGCAAAGGCCGTAGAAGGGTGATCGAAAGCTGATCGAACCAAAGGGGTGATTGCGTAGGGGCCCGAATGTCGTGACGACCCCAATGCACACAAAACCATGGGGGTGTGCCTTGTGATGTGTCTGCCTTTTCGTGAGAATGTTTGAACCTGGACCCGTGGACCTTCTTCTCCGCTTGCGCGGTAAGCAGATCAAAAAAACCAACTGGTCGTCGGGTCCAGGTTCTTGCCGCGGCGCTTGCTTGCACCTGCTCCTTTCGGTGGTGCCGAATTGCAGAGTCAACCTTTGAGCGTGAGCTCCGTGAGGAGGGAGCGCTCGCGCTGGCCCTGAGGTTACTGAGGTGTTTTTTGTGCACTTGTTGCGATGCATTCGGTGAACGAGTTGGTTCGTAATTCATAATTCTTACAAAGCACAGTTAATCCAGCGACAACTTAATAATCATTCATGATTCACATTTGGATCATTCCGGCGATAATTAACAAACAATCCACTTCCCACTAGTAGATTTGTTTGTCCCAGTATCAAAAAGGGCTTCATTGAAACCATCCACAAAAGCATGAAAACGTTTAGCACCATGCGAACGCCTGGAGCTGAATTTTCTCGTCATACAACTATTGGCAACACCACCATTATTCCCCTACCAGGTAGGTTGACCGAACAATTGTAAGGAAATGTGCTAATGCTGACAACCACCGGGGTTGCTGCATTGTTGAGGGTATTGATAGCCTTACATGCACCCAAATGGGTATGTGCCACCATAGGGGGATCCCCAAAATGTTGTTCCTATGCATTCCCCTGAGCAACAGCTGAACAAAGCTACCCTCCGAAACAAAAAACACCCCAATAGACTTTCTGTAAGGCCAAAACAGCAAGACTGGGGTTATGGGAAACATTAAAACCAAACCGAGCTATCACAAGACTCATAGTGGTGAGCTCAGAACCATGTAAGGAATGTATAAGCAATCAAAAAGGTGCTGAGCCCAGATACAAGCTACATCTACTCGAGTTTGATTGTGACTAACAAGAGGTTGTGCGCCTCATTGGCGCCATCCCGGTATGTCCGCTTTTGAGGCTTGGCGAGCCAAAAGGAACCAGACATGGCATATGCAGTGGGATATAGGAGTTCTCAAAAAAGTGGACTCCCTTTTGATTGGTCATCAAGAAAGCCAAAAGGGAAACCACAAATTTTAGTGGAACCCTATGTTAAGAAAAATGCGTACCCCATTTGAGACAAACCTATTCCCACCGGCCAGAAGCAAGCGCAGCGAGTACCCCCTATTGATGGGTCAAATTTGGTTTGGCTTGGTCGCAAGTTTGTTTGATCCACAAGCGGCACAAAGGTTGCACAAGAAGGTGTCAAAATCCAGCTCCGAGTCCAAGTTTGGGGTCGCATGTGAGCGCTCAAAGCCTGCTGGTTAGAAGAGAATCATGCGAATCACGGGCTCTATGCGGGTTTGTGTCTCAATTGAGCGGTGCTCGAAACCGATCGAGATTTGTTTTCGCGACGGCTCCTTGAAATTAGCAGGGCAACCTTTCAGTACAAGAACACGATTGGTAGCTCCAGCTTGAAAGTCAAGCGCACTTTGGCAGCTCCGGCTCCAAACCCGCAACTTCTCAGTACAAGAATAGCGTGCGAAAGCGGCCACTCCTTGGATCCTGGACGAATACCTTTCGCGGAGCTTTTTGGAGAGCTTTCGCGCCAATCCCCTGCATCTGCGAAACTGGCAAACAGCCTTTGCACACTGATAAGCACGTGCATTTGTACTCTCGCGCAGTCATCGCCTGCTCTTTCCGCGCACTGCCTGCCCCAAGCGCCGTCTGAACAAGCAGCCCTTTCGCGGAGCTTTCGCGGACCGAGTTTTCGGAAAACGCTTTCGCGAGCTTTCGCGATGCAAAGTGTTTCCCTTCGCAGCAGCTATTTAGGAAACCGTTTAGATAAAATCATCGTGGGGGTTTTGGGCGCTGCTCAAATGTGTTGCCAATCAGGGGGGGGGTCATGAAGCCCAATTCAACATTTGACAAGAGGAATTATGTGTGTTACATATATGTATATACATCATATATATATGTATATATATATATATGTATATACATATATATGTATATATATTATATAGGGGGCAACACGTAGTACTAAGATCCATCTCACACACACACACTTAGCTATGTATTGTGTAGCCCCCTTGTTTGTTTCAATTTCGGGGTAAGAATCAAACCGAACAAGTGGCCTAATTTACAGGATCCCCTTGGGTTTTGTGTATGGGTTTGGATCCTGGAGCAGAGACCACATGAACCTTCCAACTGGATTTTGTTTGACCAAACCAAGAGTTCAGACATGTCACATCTTAGGATTCCGAATCTGTGGGACATGGTCGGCGTGTTGCCGAAAAAATGCTTAGACCGTTGCAATGGTACAAGCCCCACATTGGTTTTGGTTGATAGCCATCCCAACCCCAAGGAATCAGCCCCTTGACCATGGGACCTGGAAATGAAGAGGTTCTACTAGACAACGTGGGTGTAAACCAGCTCCAACCCATTTAACCTAAGCCCTATCCCACTCTTGGCGCAGTTGGGGAACACGGCAAAACATGCTTTCTGGCTCTGTTCCATGGCCTACCCTATGACACAAAAAGAGGAAGGGACAGATGAAGAAAAAGAGACATGGAAAGAGAAAAAGACAACGACAAAAAAAAAGAGGAAAAGGAAACCATAATTCTTATATTGTTCACGCTTCCGCCCCCCCTCCCCGGCTTTACTGACAAGGGGACTAACCCCGCTCGCTCCAGTTACAACCATGGTTATAACCTATCTACTAAGTTGGTTAAACACCCAAGCCACTTTCCCCCGTGCTATTAGCCAACGCATACAGCGTATGGCTCCCTCCCAACCCCCCATGGGAGAAGAAGGATTGGCACTCTTTGCAGGTTGTAGGAATGAAGAGCTCAACTGGAGACACTGGTAACAAGGCCAGCAAAAGAGCCCCCCGGTTCACCAGACTTTGGATACATGGATAGAAAGGTTCATAAGCCTTGCTACCACCAGAATCTCCAGGGAGTCGCCATTGAGCAGAACCACCTGAAAGAGCTGGCGCTCTCGCCAGACTCTTTTTCCAGGGCGCCAGCAAGTGGACGCCGTCTCGCGCTCCGGGATCACGGCGAAGGATACAGCTCGGCACGACCGGGCGGCGCTTCCGCCTCCTGTGTTGTTTCACCCGTTCCCGTCCCCCGGATTTGTATGGACGCTGACAGGTGTGGAAGACTATTGGGGAACCCCTCTGTCCACTTCCATTGGTGGAAAGATGGTAGGTAACAAAGGGAACAAACCTTGAAAAACCAAAACAACTTAGCTGCTAATGGTAGGGTTGCCTCGCATCTAGGGCTCAACCCCCAAATTGTCCCTGACACTATATAGAATAGTTACCCATGGACCCTCAGTCAAAAGTTGGATATGACTCCTACATGGGAAACTCAGTGGGTACAGCGCAACTCCTCAAATGAACGCAACTCCTTAATCTGCTGAAACAATGGGTTCACTAGGTGACACTGCTTCAACTGTCGGCATCCCAAAGTGGAATTTGAGCTTCAAAAAGTTGGCTATGGGTTCGGGAACCTGCACAGTCGATAAATTTCTCAGATGCCCCGGATGGGACCCAGATATAAAGGTGATCACCTGTGGGAGAAATGCGGTACCGGACCCCTCAAATGGGCACTCAATCATTCCGGTACCGCTGGAAGCCTTCGGCCTGAAAGCACATGTGAGCAGAGCCAACGGGCCGAAGGTCCTTTTTTTCGGGCGGGCCGCACGGCAGCCGCTTCGAAACGTGAGGAAAACTGTTTCAGCATCATACAACTGTTTGAGCACCATTTACGAAGCACAGTAAGCAGCAAAAAGACTGGAAACTAGTGTCAACAAAAACATTAAACACTTCCGGGTACTCAGAACGTGAAGGGACGGAGTTGTTCCCACAACTTCGGGCCCCTGTCGAGGAATGGGAAAGGAACATTGAGCTACAGGTCGTCCTCGGAGCAAACTTGGGGTTAGGATCTGGGGTTTTATATATTCGGGGTCGATCAATATTCCTGACCCCAAAATGACCATAAGTAACTTTCCCACTCAGTGGTGAAAGCCATGTTTGTTGGTAATTTCCCTGCTGGTCATCCAACGTAAAGGACCTTTTGATCAACCCTGTGTATACTACATACCCCTATGACCACAGGGCTCGCAGAGGGCTTGCTGATGTTCATACCCCTCTCCCCAAAGAAAGGGGGTAGATAGCCCTTAAGCGGGGGTGTGGCCAGGGAGGACCAAGAAATGCTGCTTGACACTTGGGCAAAATGATCTTGGTACATGAAACAGAACATGTTCAAATGATGCTTAGTCTTTACCCTAGAACCCAAAGGCTCTCGATTGACTTAGGCTACAGCCGGATTGTGAGACCCCAAACCCTTCCAGGGTGTTCAATGAAGGGGTCAAGGTCTTTCATAAGTCGAAGCAGCGTCTCGGAATACAACATAATTTTCAAGGAAACCCTCAACTTCTAGTAGTGCTACTGTGGATGGACGACATCCCAGCAGTACCACTTGGGATTGGTGGTAATATCCATCCCAACCCAATCCCTCTCAAACGAAATGCCGGTGTGGGCACTTAAAGGTTCCACTTCTTGAGATCTCCTTGACCAAGCCAAGTAAAGGGACGTGCCCTCAGCATAGAGAGAACGCACTGAGTTGGGGGCGAATCAATGAAACTTAACGGTCGAATTTGAAGTGTCGTTCAGCGAAGTGAACCATGTTTCTTGGCTTCCCTTTAAAACCCACCAACAATGGGCTCTGTTTGCGACGACCCTCCAGACTGGTTCTTGTCCTAGCGGCTTTCCTTAAACCCGAGACCAAAACGAAACCACCCAGACACGCCGACTGTCCTTCCGCCAGGATTCCCGTGGAACTATAACCGTTGCAGGTTGTAAGCTGCATGTCCGCTCGCGAGTCTCCAGCAAGCATTGCTGGCGCCAAAACGACTGCGGACATGTCCAATGCTCCCAAGACTCTCGGGCGGCCCCTCACCTCCCTAAGGGAAACCTTCTATGGTCGCAAAAGTCCAAGCCGCAAACCGAACAAAAAAAGAAACCCACAGGTAGGGAACCTTCGCGAGCTTGTGTTCCCAGGTGGGCTGGGTTCGAAGCATCCAATCATAGGATCCCCTTGCCCCCCTGCCGCAAACGCCGTAGGGATCAATTTCTGTTCAACCGGGTTCCCCCAAAAATATACATTCCAACATCACGTGTTGTTTGCAAGGAGATCCTCCAAATCAGCGGGCAAGTTTGTGTGATCAAAACTCCTTACACAAGTCATCTTGACGAGCTGCCTGTCCATAAGCCCTCGTGTGGCACATGTCCACAACACGCGCTGCATTGCTACAAGTCACTTTGCCTTTTGACCCCTTTCCTTGGTTGACGTTGGAAGAAAAAAATAACTTTTAGCAGTTGAGTGGTTGGATAACCACAATAAACAAACATGTAAAATGTTTCCCAGCAACCATGTTTTCAGAGAAGAACATGCACCTGAAGGATCCGGTGTTTTCGGCCATCCCAAGCTGGAGTCCACCCCAGGCGATTTGATTCACACTTTTTGACCCTCTGAGGGTTGAAGCGCGCCTGTAAACCCGCGAAAAGGATGCAACCCGTCGAGTTCTTTTTGGTTTCAGGGGGCTTCACTCCTGTCCGTCCCCAGAAACTGGCGCCATGATGTTACCATGGTCGAAGTCACCCCATGTGTAGCGGGTTAAAGCGAAACAATCCTGGACTTTAGCCGTAAAGTCGGTCAAAATGGGATGTCGAAAAACGCGCCGCTCAAAGTCGTGACCCCAAAGTCAGCACCAGCCCCGCCGCCAAATTCGCGGATTCGCGGGGCACCTCGGACCAACCAGGTACCGGAGATCCCGGATCCTTCCGAGACTCCACCGGGCTGTTCTTCCGGACCAGAATGCCCCTCGCCTCTGCTCAAGCCATGGGTTGGAGGGAAAGCGCATGGGATTTCCGATTTCCCCCGGACCACACCGGTTTCCATACAGGATCATGGAAGGTGAAAAAGCCAAACCATGGGACCCCCCCCCTCATGGTAAGGTATACAAATGGATCATGTAAGGTGACAAAGACAACTCATGGGTAATATATACAAACATGTGAATCATGAGGGCACATGTGGGTAAATATTGTATGAAGTGGCTAGAGGTGCAACTATCTATGGGTTACCTACAAAACAGCACTGGAGATTCCGGTTTTCCGGCTCTAGTCAGCATCATTGCACAAATTGGAGGCGTCTGGGAAATTGGGTAGGCCACACCCACTTCCTGAGAGTTCCTAAGTACTTGGGAACTCTCAAACAAAGCCCAAAGAGTTGCCTGCCCCACAAACAATTGGTTCCTGACAAGTAACCAAAGTCCATAAACTCGGAGACTTCCGTGTTGCTCAGGATTAAACAGGGGAACCCCTGGTATCAATGGGATCGGGAGGCGATATGAGTGCAGGGATCCCAAAGCCAAGAAAATATGGAAAATGGAACGGAGGGTGTTTGCACCGCGCTGCTTTTGGCAGGTTCAAGACAAAAGCAAACAACGACGAGCAGTAGTCAACAAAAACAACCCAAGGTTTATGGGGACTATCCCCCTCCATGTGAGTTTTATGTGTTTTTTCTCCTGACGAATAAACATGTCCCAAGTAGCGATAGACTCCCTATGAAAGTTTCTGGCAATCCTTCGTAAACCAAGGGAGTACCGCCGGAAATGGCCAGGCGCCCGCACCTACCGCACCTACCGCTGCGTCCCAGGCGTGGCACGCCACTTTAGGTAACCTTTCGATCCATTTGGGGTTGTCCTGATTCTTTTGGGGGGTACCCTTTTGGGTGCTTTAAAGGAAACCCAAAGGAGAACTACGATTTGGGTGGGTACCAGAGAAAAATGGCATGCCCATTTTCCTGCTGGTGTCTTTCTATGGGGTTATGGGGTGGGTTCCGAAAATTATTGGGTAATCTGAAAGGGAATGAATTTCTGGAATTGTAGCTCTCTTTCCCTATCTCGCCTCTTAAGCAATGTACTGTTGGCGAGATAAAGATGGAAGGACGAAGGTAGGTAAAAGGCTTGTCCAAGAGCGGGCTATAGGATTTCGTCCCACATCCTACATTCTGTACCTTCTCCTTCCTCCTACCACAAAGAACCAGACATAGAAGGAAGGAAGGATCAGGCGAGAATGGGTTGGAGAAATGGCTCTTTTCCCTCTCTTTCCTTCTTATCACCTCATCACCTATCTCCAGGTGACTGATAGGGAGGTGATAGATGGGGAAAAGAGATTAGGATGTGATGTAGAAAGGACTGTTAGTCTTTTCAGTAGTCTTACCGCTCCCACCCTGGTGGCTTGCCATCTCACGCGAATCTGTCCGCCTCTTCCAGGCAGCGCGAGAAGAGCCTCTCCAAGGGGTCGTCCTCCGACCGCGCCTGCCGCGCCTGACCACTGATTTGAGGCGCAAGTTGATTTTGACTTGGGCTTTCCTTTGACACCACCACATCCATTCGCTGAGTTCCTCTGGAAGAAAACATTTCAAGCAGTGATAGATTCCCTGGAAAAAGCCAACAGGCGACAAATAAGCAACATATTCTTAAGAAGATGGAAGACCAAAAGAAGGGTACCCTGAAAAAACGAGCCACTCATTTGCTCCAGGCCCTGGGCAAATTGATCGCCTTCGGTTTTCATGGAGCCCTCAGTTTCCAAAAATTGGCTCTCCGCGGCGCTTCGGCGAAGACCACCCCGTGACGAAACCTGATCAAGCCCTAGCCACAAGCCCCAAAGACCACTGAGAATCCGGGGAAGAAAAAAAAACGGGCCCCCAAGTGGGGAAAACCTGCGGGCCCCAGGCTGGACGTCCCATTGGATCACGTCCTTTTTTTCGCCACGGTCAAAAGGAATCCTCAACCTGAGATCCAATTCACCAAGCCTTCGTCAAACAAAAATAAGGGCCAATCCCTGAGGTACTCTAGTGATAGATTTCCCTTTAAACCCAGCAGATAAATAAACAATATTCTTCAGATGGAAGGATTTAGTGAGTCTCCCATGTCCCAAGACGGAAAGATAGAATAGCGCGCAAAACCGGTAAGGCACACGAAGGACGGGTGGTTGCCAGAACCGTTGGTGGATGACTTCGGATTCCGGCCTAAGAGTAATCCTCATGACGTGAACCCTCTCAAAAGGTCAGAGCAACCTGGAGTTCACATTTCCCGAACCCAACAGTTAGAAGGTTAGTAGAATTCGTCCCGGCGATTGGTAGCTTTTCTCACAATTCTCGGGGTTCCACATCCCATCTTGAGCATCCAGCAACTTGGAAACTGGGAATGGCGATCACCTTCGGGGACCTTCACTCAACATTGCACAGGGGTCACTGGCGGCTTGCGGTAAAACTGCCACTTTTGCAGGTTTCAAAAAGGGAAAAGAAGGAAACCCTGTTGCAGGTATGACGCCTACTTTGTCGGTAAAGGGATTCCCTTGTCGCAGAAAGTGGCAACCTAAACCTAAGAAGACCAAACTGTGCCCAGTAGATTGATATCCTCAAAGTTACCCTCTAAATTGTGAAGGCAAATAACCCAGGATAAGTTTGAGGACCCGCCCCCCCCCCAAAAAAAAAGAAAGAGAAAACGTGTTCACATTAAAAATGTGATTGAACTGAAATAAACCCCAAAGCAACCAATTTAGATCAGACTCCCCTCCATTTGAAGAGCGACCACTTTAACAGGTCCATCTGCCCCAACCGAATCCCAGGGTGTTTCCTAGACCCTCGTTTTCCACATGGCAGGGCCAAATGGACCCGCTTGGAATCCCAGAAAGCGGCAGCCCATGGAAGAACCGCCGTCCCTTTGCTCAAGTCCTCTGGAAGACCAGTATCCCCAGGGAACTGTCCGGAACATATCCGGGCAAAGACCCCACTGTCCGCGGTGGGAGAAAATGCACCTGTGAACCAGCGATCGATTCCCTAAAAGAAAAAAACGCGGGGACCGTTCAGTCGAAGGTTGAAGGGAAACAACTAATTAGGTTCAACTTCTGACTTTGATAACCTCCAAAAAAAAGATCAACACCCCCACTGAACCAACCAAAAAGGAAGTGGGCAGCTGGGGGTACCTTGGGAAGTGGAAGCGACTGAAACCTGCGGTGTGTCCTAGCTGTTTTTTTTTGAGCCACCCAAATTGGAAACTCCTCCGTTTGCTTAGGGCCCCGGGAAAAAGTCCGAACACATGTCCAGCGACAGATTCCCTTTGAAACCAACGGCGGAGAATAAAACAATTTTTGCTTCAGCAAATTGCAGTCTATAGTAAGCCAAGCCAAGGTACTCCAGAATCAACAAGTTGGGCGACAACATGTCCGCCGAGGCAATCGTCCCTGGGCTGCGCTCAGATCCCCCCCCAAAAGTTCAACTTCTAGTGGGTTAAATGGACTCTAACATACACTAAAAGGATCCAAAAGGCTAAAGAGCCAAGGAGCCGCATGGCTTCGGAGCCGACTTCCGCGCCTTGCGCAGCAGCAGCGCGGCCCCGAGGCCCCCGGCGGTCAGCAGCCCCGTGCCCGGCAGCACCAGCGCCACCGCCAGGCCGCCCTTCCTGTGGCGAAAGCCGTGCGGCTCCCCCATTAAGCGGGCGGGGCAACGCCAGCCGTGGGCTTTCCGGGGGAGCAAAAAAAAGCAAAGGGGGGGGGGAGAGAAATTCAACAAAAAGAGAGACCCGCCCATGGAAAAAACAAACACAGAAACAAGAAAGGGGGTAGTGGCTCAAAAAATCAACAAACAAAGAACCAAACAATGACCAAGAAAGGGGGTAATCGCTGTGGAAAAATCGCCAAAAAAGAATCGGGCCCGAATTTCTGCAGGTCGACTCAAAAAAAAAGGATACGTACCTTGCTTTTGGGCACCTTTGTCGCAGAACAGTGGGCTGCCTTCCGAGAAATGGTCCTATTGGTCCTATTGGGATGGACCCCGATACGTGGTTTTCCCTTTGGCTTCCGTGGAATCGAGGCGCTGCGCGGGTGTGAGCTTGTGCCCCTCGAGGTCGAACATGCGCCGAAAGAGCGCAGGCAAACCTGGGATCGAGCCCCCCGCTCCCCTTCCCACCTGCTTCCCCAAAAAACCGGCAAGAAACCGCCCAGCTTCACTGACATAGGTAACCCACTGAAAGGTTTTATCTCGTCCACTGCCAGGGGATCGGAGAAACTATGGCCTTTTCGCGCCAAAAGAGACCCCGAGCAAGCGGTCGAAGGGGAGAGCGGCCAGTTCCCGCGAAACTCAGAGGAAACCCAGTGGATTTGATCAAAGGGCTCATAGCACACTGCTGGTTTCGGACACCACTCGCAGAGGGGTGCTCTACCCACAAAAAAAAATGCCGGGAGAAAGCCGTAGATTGGATCCTTCAAGAGGAGGAGGGAACGCAGAGGTCACTGGAAGGGGAATTGGATCGATCCTGGCGGGCCGGGGCCGCCACGAAAGTCGGAAATGTTCGAATCCTTGGGGCCCGGCGGTTGGTGGACACGATGGCATCCCGCTTGCTGCCGCCCAGGTGGTCCGCTGGCAAGTACTGAAGCTCTTGCTGGAAGTCGCCTCGGGAAGTCATCGGAAAAAAGCGCGAGGCCACGAGGCACAAACGGGTGTGGTGGTTCGTTGGGGGCCGTTTGGTGGAGATCATGTAGGTGGGGATCCACGTCCACCGAACACTGTTGAGGTGGCGCCCTAGCAAAAATTCACAACCAAATAAAGCATGTGCCAACATGGACCCCCAACAAACCCCTTCCTTTGTGGCCTGAAGGTATTTTGGGTGGCGGCAGAAAACAAGGCACGGATCTCTCAAACCTAGATGCTACAACCTTCCGGGGTGCCCAAAAAACAATGTGCCCAGGATCAGGTAGCGAGCGTATCGAAACCAATTCAAAGAATGAAATGGGGTTGGATTTTTGCAAGATTGAAGCTGGAGCTCCCATGAGCCAGGGCCCCTGCGGATGTATATATATATATGTATATATACCCCCCCGGGACCTACCTGTTTGGAGGATTCCCTGCTTTTGCACGGTTTTCTGCCTTTTCCAGCGCTCTCGGGAAAGCAGCAAAAACAAGTGTATTTACAAGGACATTTTGGATGCTTTAGGCACAATTCAAACTGTCAATCGGTGTCAATCGAGGCCCTGATTTAAAATTCAATCTCCTTCAGTTTTGTTAAACCCAGGCACAGATTCAAGATTCAAGGTTCAGGGAATCTTGAATCCAAGCCCAGATTTAAATTTCAATCTCCTTCAATAATCCAGGCCCAGATTCAAGATTGCAGGTCAAACTTTTCCAGGGAATCTTGAACCCACCCCGAGTTTACATTTAAGTCTCTTTCAATCTTTTTCAATCAACGCACATGTCCCGCCACATAGCTCAGAGAAGCCGGTATGGTGCGTGCCCATACAGTTGGAATTCTCACCTGCCTGGGCCAGTACGCTTCGCCTAGCCCAAACCCCCCCGATAGAACCATCACGGCGCTCACATGGGGTTTGGCAGCATGGGCAGTCCAAGAGTGGGGGGAGGTCGCCAACTCACATGACCCCACCACGGACGAGGTACACACCAGTTGCTAGTAGCGCCTTGTCAGTATGCACAGCCAAATCGCTCAAACATCTTGGATCAAGTCCTTGAGAAAAAATGGCATGAGGTATGCTCAATTGAGGAGTGAAGTGTGTCCAAGCCTTCATCAGGTACTCCCTCAGTATTCCCTAGTAGTCCCTTGATATTCCCCGAAACGCATGTGCGACTTCAACGAGAAAAACATCGGCTGGGATGTTGAACCCCGCTCCTTTCAAGGGAAGAAAAAAATCAAGAAAACCCGGGTAGATGAAGGATATACTCACCAGAGATGCAGATATTTGCGTTTTTAGTCTTGATGAAAAGACTACTTCGGGTTTTTGTGACCGTACAGGCAACTCAAACCATGAGTGAGAAGTTCAGCTCCAAGGGAACTGAGTGGAATGCGCATCGGTTTTCCTCGTGATATGTCTTGTGAACCCAGAAAGCGGTACGTAAGGAAACCTCCAGGAACCTGCAGGATTCCCCAGACCCCGGCAAAGGGGTGGTTTGGGGCAGTCTTCCTCTCCGGAGTTCCGGAGGGTTCCAGCAAAGTTTCGGGCTGTTGAAAATACCATCTTGATTTTTTCTGTTTTGGGCCAGCCGTAAAACAAATTTGGTTGTGTCTCTGTTGGAGTTACCCGCTTTTGGGTGGTGTCAAAGAGGACTTAGCAGGAATTTTGAGGGGCCCCTACAAAAGAGAGACACATCCACATTTCTCGAAACTGCTTTGGGCGCTGCTTTTTTGGAGGGTGCCCTTGTGTGTTTTTAAGGAAAGTAAAAAGAAAGCCACCCTTGGTGTTCAATTTGGAACGGCACGGGCGGGCCTATCGACCATCTTTCAGCTGTTGGGGAAATGCGTTCTTTTTCGGATGCGATCTGCAGAAACCTGAATTGGTGTTGGGGAAGAACACAAAATCCTGCCGGCCGCGTGCTGATTGACCCAACGTCCGAGGTCCGAGGCACGCTCCACGGCAGTCTGCACGGCCAGGAGGTTCTGCAGCCAAGGCTCATCCAGCTCCATGCCCACCTTGGCACCAAAACATCTGTGGAACTTCAGAAAAGCGCACCTTCGACAAGTTCAGAACAGGGCGGAAACCTTGGTACGATAGCAAGGAAACCCTCAAGCTGATCAAGAATGAACGGAACTAAACAACTGAAGGCACAACCAAGCAACTAAAAAGTATGGCGGCACCAGGTGGCTCGTGGTTTGTGACCCCCTTAAACCAGGCTGCGGCATTGATTCTTTAGAGGGGGCCAGCCAGCTGCCCCGTCAAACCATAGCTTTTGTAGGGTTTTTGTGGGTTCCAAATGAGCTTGTCGATCCAGTGTCGATGCACACAACAGGGCTCACGGGGAATGTGTGAATCCAAGAAAAATATTCTGTGGTCACCTCTGCTCCCATTATTTTTTGTGGCATTCCAGGAGCCAACTCCCTTAAATGGGATTCAAGCTCACGTTGGTAGCCTTTCATTCCGGGCACCTCAAAATTTGAGCTGAAGTGGCATATATGACCACTTTCTGGTGGGGTGTGAAGTCTTGAAACAAAACCGATCTTGCCCAAAAGATCTCAACCTCATTCCATCCCCGACTTCATGTCCATGGCAGAAAAGGATTGACAAGTGGTGTTGGGTAAGGTGATACAGGGATGATAAAGGGACGATAAAGGGATGATAAATAGGGGTGCTCCATATTCTCTTTCCCCATTACCTTCAAACCCGCCCGTTTTGCAAAAGGGGCATGCGCCCTCGATCCTGTAACACTGTGTCCGGGAGTGTGATAGCGCTGCTCAAAGTGGGTCGGGATTCCGCCTTGGTTTCAATAAGCATCCCTGCCACCTAACATGAGATGTGTCAAGTGTCCTGGAAGACCATGTTCACAAGGGACCTTTTGGTGGGTTCCATGTTAGCGGGTGCTTGAAAAAAGACCTCTTTGCAACCTTCGGGAGCAAATCTTTTTAGCCGCTTCGGAACAGATCGAGCCGCGTGGGGGTAGAGCACCCGCGCGAAGCATTGCAGAGAATTGCACCTAGGCATGCACCAGGGGAACCTCTCAAACGCCCAAGGGTCTGTTGCTAAAATTGCCGAATGGGACGTTGTGGAGGCCTGTTTTTTACATCCTATATTTTTTTATTTATTTTTTTTAAAGAAAAACAAAGCAAACATGTATCGCCTCCGCAGCGCTTCTCCCGTCGCCCGTTGGGTGCAACTAGATTGCATGGGAGCTAGAGGGCGATGTGGCTGGAGGCAAGAGATCTCCTACTTGCACCCTCCATAATTCACCAACACAATTACTGCAAGTAGATCTCTTGTGGTCAGCCCAATAAAGCCTTACACCCTTCTGTTCACAGAACTACAATGGAACACTAAAATGCTCTGTACTACATGAAAAACGCAGTTCTTCTATATATATATATATTAAAAAAAAAAAAAAACAATTCCTACTGAAAAACGTTGGCCTCCACAGCGTCCCACACTCAAATTGATACCCACGTTGCCTTCCATTTACCTAAGCCCCGTGGAACAAATAACCATATTTCTAGTAGTGATAGGTTCCCTTTAAGACCAACAGGGAAAAATAACACGCAATCTTAAGCAAATGGAAGTTGCCAATCACAATCTGGAAAACTTGGCTGATCCGAATCCCATCATCCACTAGGCAGGGCGACCAAAATCCAGAACAGGAGACCTACGCAAAGCCCAAGTCCCAGATCTGTGAAACCCAGCGGGTCACGTGGCCCAGACCCAAAAGGGGGGGACGTCCGACATCTGAAAATTGGAGTTGCCCTTCTGTAAAGCCGAACATGAGTGACGGGTCCAAGTTTCAAGCCTTAAATCCAGCGACCGAGCCGAAACAAAAACTATAAGAAGTTGCAACCCCAAAAAAACCTGAGCTGAGCAGTTGTGAAGCAATCTGAGCAAATCCGGAGAGATACAGAGATTCCAACATGGCGAAGGACTCCCTGGAATCGGAAAGTTGAGTTCACCTGGCATCGGTCTCGTGGTTCCCCTTGGACACGAGTGGGGGTTTCGGTCTAAGGAAAATCGAAATTGAAATCACTGTACGCCTCTTTTAAAGAGAAACCGCCATTTCTTGTAGAACAACAATCCTGCTAATTTCCCCGTATCCCCAAACCAACCTTTCATTTGCCTAAGTCCCTTGGGAAAAATATAGCGTGATCAATTGCGTGAAACAAACATTTTAATACCAACAGGGGAAAATAAACCATATTCCTAACTTGGTTGCTGTTGACCCCTTTTGGGGGGTTTGGTGGAAACGCCTTGATTTCCCAAAAAGTTAAAGTCTAAAGATCCAACTCAACAGCAGTCAAGCTAAGCAAACGGAAGCTTGAAACATGTGGTAGTGAACCTGGCATGGCTGCAGTACCCTGTACGGCAGTACGCAGGGTTCCCCACTGACTCAATCCTGCACCAGTTGGTAGGTTGTCTATTCCCTGGTTTGTGCGGTTTCATCCGCCCAAGTGATGCAAGATTTCGTGCATCCACAGCATATAACCCATTTTTGAGTCCCTCGCGTGGGGTTAACCTTGTTAACGGGTGAAAAAAAGGGGCTAACCACCTACTAACTTCCTGGGTGGCTAACCACCTACTAACTTTTCAAACTCCAACTCAGGCAGTGAGCTTAGTCTCATTGCCGACAGCAACAAAGACCCAACCACAAACTGAAACCGCAAAAACCGCCTACGGCGTCGCCTGACCAAAAACCGCGGACTTCCGCCGAGTCTCAGCAGCAGGCCAGCGGCGTAGAAGGACAAGATGGCCTCCCGGGACCCCGCGAGGATCAGCAGCAGCTGGCCTCGAGATCAAGAGCGTGCTGCGGCTTTCGGGGCTCCAGCGGTGTGTGTGTGTGTGTGTCTTTTTTTGCTTTTGCATTTTGATTTGTGTGTTTGTGTTTTTTTGTTTTCCGGTGTTTGTGTTGTTTGCTTTTCTCGGTTTCTCTTGGGAACATGGGCGGAAACCGACCTTGATGTTGATTGTGAGCCACACAAAAAGGCGGGGCGTGAAGTCAAAGGCCGGGGACCCCCAGGCGTGGTTTCACTAGCAACACACCGGAGCCCCCACGCGTGAATTCGAAACCCAAAGGTGTGATTTCAAAAAATAAACACGTGGAGTCCAGTGTACATTCCAAAAAAAAACAAGGGGACCGTGGTGTTTTTCTCTGGAATCACCAGTCGCTCACTCGCTTGCTTGCTCGCTTCGCCTGTGAACAAAACACCAAAATGAGTTCAAAATGAGGAATGCGCAAGCGGCTGATTTCAACAAAACAACTTGCACCGGTTCCGCAAGATCAGACACAAACAATTCGGTAAAAGAGACTCGTCACTGAACCCCAAGTTGGCACCGCCAAAAGGACGTGCCAGGCTGCTTAGCCAGATCGCCTGCCGCTCCTCACACCAGTCTTCCGCCTGAATCCAGCGGTTCGAGCCGCGTGGTCTGTGCTATTTAGTGCGCGAATCACCAGACATATGGGGGGGGGGAACCCCCGAGCAAAGGACCTTTATCGTGTGAGCTCGTCAACCACGTAGGTGCTCTTTTGAGTTTGTCCAGATGTTTCACGGCGCAAGCGTCAAATGCAGCGCACGTCGCATTGACGGACTGAAACTGCCGGATCAGAACGTGGCGCTTCTGACAGGCTGGGTCCCAGTTGTCGGGTCCCGAACAAGCGCAGTGTTCCCTTGACTACAGGCAAATAGATCTGAGCTTGTCAGCTCTTAAATGTCCAATGAAAAAAACAAGAAGCTCCGGAGGGTCGTGGTCATGCTTCTCTTAATAGAAACCCTTGAAATCATTCTGTAGATTCCCTATCAAGGAGTTTGTGACGCTTCACCGCAGGTGTCAGGTGAGATTACTTCAACCCCGCCAGGAAGATACGAAAAAGCGCAACAGATCTCTGAGGCTCCAGGTAGGTGATGCTTATTGCATTTGGAGAGTCTTAGTGGTAACAGTAGGCATATGTAGGCAACTATGGCAAGTATTGCGCCTAAATGGAGCCTTTCAAGATGGATCAATCTTCTCGCCGCCCGGCGCTTGCTCTTTTCGTTTTCGGCCCTTTCCCCAATCAACCCCCCCAAATTCCGCTTGGGGGGGGTCGAATGGGCCTCACTTCGCCACTGAAACCTTCCCCCGAAGCCCCTTCGTCGCCTCCAGGTTCGTCTCGAACCACAGCCTCTTCAAGGCCTTCAGGGCGAGCTGCCCGACTCCGGAGCGCCGGATGGTTTCTTCTTGGGCTTCCGGAAAGGTAAGGCCATGGGTCAAAACCCAACTCGTACGTACCAGTGAACATGCCAATCCAACCACTCAAATAGATTCAAATGAGTGGTGAATTCACCTACCCCAAAATGGTACCATTGGTTTTTACCCACAGACACTGAATTATGCGACATCCGAGCCATGAAACATCGCATAAAATGAGCACCGAAGAACGACTCGGCTGGATAACAAGTTGGTGCCTTGTGCAGTCTACCCCTGCCCCCCAAACCCTCTATGTTGGAGACCCCAGTCGGCTATGAGGGGCCCAGGGGTCCTGAGCGCTTGAAGGGAAGAGCGCCCTTGTGGTGCGGATTTTTTACAGGGTTTCCCCACCCCAAGGAAAGAATTCCAGGGGGTTCGCGCTGTTAAAAGGCCGCCAAGCTCTTTTTTTGCTGGAACTTCACGGCGGCGTTCTGGTTCAACGCCAAACCATGGAGCGCGTGTCCTGGAAATCCACCGGGCCGGTCCCCCCCCCACCCTGAGGAGCTCCCAGCTTTTGGAAACCGGATCCCAATTTCGGACACCAAGAGGAAAGCAAAGGGCTTCCTTAGAAAATGGCCATGTGAGCACATGGTTGTAAGAGAAGCTGTTTGTGATGTTTGGGGGAAGTGAGAGATCCGTCCTCGGACACATTCTCCATAATTTTGTGTTCAGCAACAGGGACCTCATCATGGAAGACTGTGGTTTCAGAGTCGATTCATGCGACTGTCTTTCCATGGGGTCGGTGAACTTGAAACGTTCGATTGAACTGCTTCATTGAGTTCAGGAACGTAGAATGTCTGGCCATCCACGAGCAACAGTGTCATTGGAAGACGATTTGAGCGGTGGCCATCTCCAGTAGTTTCTCTTTGAGGCTTCTACCAGAAACAGGCTTTTGGGGCGATGCCAAGCAAATCCCGTTCAAAGTGATAAAGCAGTACATGATCTTTCCGGGGCTGTCCTCAGATCCACTGCCAAAAGTTGAACTTCTAGTGGCTATTGTGGAAGCTACCACTAAACCCTAAACCGCTCAAAGCCTCTGGGGATGGCTGGGAACCAAGTTTCCCATCGGACCCCGAACCCTTCGCCACGGGGACCCCGAGCGAGCTCGCCTTGCTGAGGGCTGGCAGAGACCGGGCGTCGGTGGCGTCGGTGGCCACGTTTTGGCCCACCGGGCCCGGCACGAGGCAGGCCAAAGCGTTCCTGAAGAAACCCAAATCCATTGGACCTTGGCCCTTGGCCCAAGCCACGTGTTCCGTGGGGCGGAGGGGGCCACCCTTGGACCTTGAGGCAACCCAGTGGAGTTTCCACTGCACGTTTCTCCTCTGAGTGGATTCTGGATTGATCTGTGTTCCCAAAAGGTACAAAGTCCGGGAACTCAGGGAGTGAGGCGCTTTGCTCCCCCCAGTCTTTGAGTCTTTGCCCAGATCTCCGGAGTGGTTAGCAGAGGCTTCCGGAAGGGCAAGTTCTGAGGTTTGGGCATACCACATGGTTTGGCGGGTCAAGGAACAGCATACCAACCATTCTGAGGTCCCACACCCCCCCTCCCCCGCCCCAGAGATTGAGACAAATCCACACATTGACATGAATCTTCACACCTTCCTTACTTTTACGTACCACCTGTTTCTGCGGACGGGTTCCCGTATTACACTTGCGGTTGCTCCCTCCAACAAACGAGAGTTAAAGGTCGGTGTCCTCTTTGTATGGAAAGCCTTCGGCTTCCATGAAGAGGCGATTCGGTCACAGCGCTGGTGCTTTAATTGGGCTCTTCCCATACAGCTGGGTCACTCCGCCAATCCCTTCCAACATCATTTCTGAGTGTGAGTGTGTTCCATTGTTGCATCCCAAAATAGGAATAACCTTGAAATGAGTAAGGGTAAAATGAAAACTTCCACAGATTTAGTGATCTTTGCTGGTCCGACTGCAAGTGCAACTTGTTGCTGGTTGAAAGGAACATGGAGGAAAACCACAAACAAGCTGGTTGAGGGGGTGTTGCGTGATTCATCTGAACATCCCCCCCCCGAAAAAGAGGATTCTTGTGGCGTCCTCTTGGTCCGGTAGAATTGTATGGGTTTGTCTCAGAATGGGATACCCCCAGAATGGCCAGGCCAAACGGATCCGACACTGCAAAATCATGTCAGCCATGTGTTGAGTCGGATTCCACAATGCATTGGGGATACTCGAGGAAAAAAAACAAAAAACAGTTGCAGGTCTCGTGAGTCTGGCGATGCAACGGTTCCTGTGCCCGAGTCGCAGGAGCTGGCGCAAGGAGTCCAGAATGCCGTCCGCACAGGCGGCGCACTCATCCATGGCATCGAATTGGTCTGACACGCAAGCCGAGGATGGCTCGGTCTCCTGGGAACCCCCGAGGATGGATCGGTTCCTTTGGTTTGCCCAAGCCAAAAAAGGAACCCCATAAGATCCATAATATGGGCGACGTTCCTTTGGCTTAAAAACAAGACAATTCAGGGCGCGACGGGGATGCCTATATTATATGTCTAAAAAAGGAAGAGGATCAAAGGGTCCCTGCATGAGCTGACATGATTAACCCGCGCTGACAGGTTCCACGATGTGGCACTTGCCGCCTGTCAGGTCTTGAACAACCCCGGCGATGGCATCAACAGCCATTGGCAACCTAGAAGTAGGCGTCCCAAAAGGGTCTCCGAATCCGCTAAGCATTTCGGGAGATCACAGCGTTCCCTACATGAGCTGACACGAGGTCGCAAACCGATAGGAATAAATGGAATAAACATGGAACCCAAGAAAGACGATTCCTCTTTAAATATACATGATGTTTGTTGTTGAAAAGGGCCAGCCAAGTCCAGGTAGGGTGAAATGGGCGCCGGGCTTTGTTTGTTTTTTTGGCCCAACACAAAGCAGCTGGCTCAGGTTCATAAGATGCTGGTCTTTCCGCGGAGCTGGTCCTTGAGTGAATTCGCGGCTCAGCCGGCCCCGAATGCAGACCCCTGAAGTGCCCTGAAGTGGAACCCTGAGGCGACCCCTTGAATCTAAGGGGTTTCCACTACCCCCAAACCGCTTCCCCACAATTTGAATGGAATACATGGCCGCTATATAACGGATATTTTTACCCCAATTTACCCTGCGAGTGGTGGTTCAGGGGTCTGAAGAAAACAAACCTCCGATCCAAACAATTGACGGTTTGGATTGGCTTTCGAATTCACCTGGCGTTGATCCTGGTCCAAAAGTTGTTTCCCAGTCTGGGCCGGGTTCCTGAACGCCATAAGCAAACAAGCAAGCATCACTTGCTACCTGCCAACAGGGCCTGGGAATAAAATATTTTGGGGCTGTGACCTAAAACCAACCAAACCAGGAAAACTAAAAGGTTAACAGGTCGACCACGGTTTTATCATCGGAAATCCTTGAATGAAACAACCAGGAATTTATCTATCCTGATTTCCCATGAACAGTTTTACAGCAGCTACACGCGCTTCTTCCCCTGGAACAAGAACCTATTTCCAGTAGCGATAGATTCATCTCGTGATAGGCTGAACCAGATCCACGCAACACGTTAGACCGGCTCTCGATTTTGAAGCGTGCGGACACCTCCCCCGATCCATCAAACTGACTGAAAATTGGGTTCTCTCAGAGGACCACACCTTTTGCCCAACTGCTAGGACTTTCCCACAAGCTTGCTCACAAAAAAACTGGCAGCCATGTCGGAAAGCGTTGGTCGGTCGACCCCCCGGAGCGCTGACCTTCCGTTTTCCTCGGAATCGTCATGGAAAACAGCCTCCAAGCCCTTCAGCCGCCTCTTTGTTACCTTGACATCTTGTTATGCAACATGTTTAACCTTAGAGCGCGAAGGCGCGCACAAGTTCCCAAACTATCCAACCAAACAACCAAAAGGACAGCCGAGGGAATGGCCCCATTGCTCAGTGGAGACTCTGAAATGAGCTTCTACCGCCAGCGCTCAGGGGATGGCCACACGCTTGGAGGTCAGCGGCGACACATAGTATCTGGCCGGCGTTCGGATCTGTCCGAGGCCGCACATGGCAAATTCTTCAACTTTGGGCCCTTTGCATCGGTTTGAAGAAAAAGCAAAAGTCCTGGCTCCGGAAAAAAGCGCGCGGCTTATGGAGCAGCCCTAGCCCTGCCCCATTCCCCCCCCCCCCGAAAGGCAAAAGGATTGAACAAGTTGGTAGTTTATCAGAAGGCGTAGAACCAAACTCGAGCCAGTTCCATGTAACATGGAAAAGGGGGGCTCCCAAGAACCGCGTGTTAAAAACCGCGTTTTTGGGAGGGAGGGACGGGGCAGCTCAAAAAAAACAGCAGGCATGCAAGAGGGGCTCCGGGAAGGAACAGGGTTTGGCATGCAAGAAGGGTTTCGAACCGCGTTTTGGGAAAGAGAGGGAGCAGGAGGTGAGGCGGGCTCTCAAAGAAAAACGCGTGCGTTTGGGAGAGGCAAGGGGCACGCGTCAAGCAAACATCGCGTCAATGTTGCAAAAACGCCGGGGGCATAGGTCAACATTTGGACCGAACTCGAATTTCAATGCGGATGTAGGTGATGCAAGGTCCAGGCATCACCTGTAACATCCCCAGCATCACCTGTGCGTCCCTGCAAGTATAACGCAGACTTTGGGACTGGTGCACTGTTCTGTGGTGGAGCCCCTCTGTTTGGGCTGCCCCCTCCAGCCCAAAAGCGGTTTCTGCGACCCCCCCTCTGCCCCGTGCTCGTGTCCTGTATGCACGCGTCCCATTTTGCTTGACACATGCTGCTCCCTCCTTGTCTCTGCGATGCGCGGTTTTGGGAGCCTGGGGAGAGCCCCAATCGGTCCAAGGCCATAGTTAAGCTCCCGGAATCCCCCCTTTCCGGAAAGCCACCAAAAACGTAAAACAAGGACAGGTCCTGAAAAAGAATGGACATTGACTTCCTGGTTTGCCTTGTTTAGGAGACCAACGGCTGCCCAGTGGCAAAGGGTTTCCTGGGGGCAACTGGGATCTAGATCACTCGTTTGGAGGCTATGGGCTATGGGCTATGGGGAGGGCGATATCCTTTGATGCCTTGCTAAGGCCTTGGCTTATCCCGGGCCTATCCAGGGATAGCCCCCCCGTAGCCCTAGGGGTGATAAGACCTCGCCTGCCGCCCTCGGGCGCTCGGAAGATGGGGACTGCGACGGTGTCGCCCTGCGACGACCGCACCTGTCGATAGATTGGCCCAACTTGGCCGGCTGGCGGTGACGCAGGCCTATCTGATCTTGGATAGGACCCGCTTTCCGCAGCACTCATGCTCAGTTGCAGAAACGTACTTCCCGATCGGATTGGCCCCAACAAGTTCCGAACCTAAGCTTTCTGTTCACCCGCAGATTTTCTCCCCAGCATGTGTTCAGTCCTGAAACTTGGGAAGTGAGGGTACGGGTTCCTATGACTGTCAAGGGCCGAAACTCCGAAACTGGGCTCAAACGACGAAAGTGGTGAGGTTGATAGGGTGGTGAAATGAACTCAAAAAGCTTGCTGTTGCGCATGCTCCTCTCCCTGCAAGGGTGAAGTGGGACGTTCCCTGCAGATGGCCAAGTTGGCTGCGCCAGTCACAACCAGGAAGCCTGGAAAAAATAAAACCGGCGTTGGACTGCGCGCTGGACAACAATCTTATCAGGGCTTATCTATGAGCCCGGCCTGCAACTGGTTCGGGGCGGCCAAACCAAAGATCCAACCAAATAACCAAATGGCCATAAAGTTCTGGGGTTGTTCTCATCCCAAGTCCAGCCAGGGGTATTTGTCAACTGCGTAACTGCCGGCCGATTGGATTCCATCCGGGTCTCGCACGCTGCGATAGCCCACCGGCGCATCCATCAAGGGCTTCCCTGGCCTTGGGGTGGGGATCGATCTCACACCCGACACTCACGTCCGATCGGGTGGATTGACAGCTTTCCAGGTCACTCTCTCTCCCAAAGCATCGCGGCTTTTTCCGGGGACCAACTGGCAAACCAGCAACACCTGCACCAGTGAAGCACAACACATGCACTGGGTGAAACACAACACATGCACCGTGGGTGTATCAGATGGCTGTGGCTCAAAAAACCGGAAGTCCAAAATGGCTTGCCCCGGTCAGTGGAAACCTGGACTTCCAAACCTGCGGTTTGCCCCCTCGTGTTTCATTTTGGTTGAGCCACGCATTCGGATGGTTTCAAAAGGGAGGCCCCACGGAAGCCACCCTCCACGGTTGGCTGGGGGCCTCGCTGGCGGTTCTTGGACTGCCTCCGCACGTTCACGCTATCCACCTGAGGGAAAGGACGGGAAGGATGACGGGTACGCCCCAGGCTTGGTATGAGGAACGCCCCAAAGGCCATCGGTTCTAGAGGAAGCTGCAGAAAAGAAAAACAAACCTTTTGGGGGTTCCAGGTTCATTTGTAAAGAGTCAAAAGGCTTCGACACCGGCAAAGACTCGTGACTCGATGGAACTTTTGCTTGGGAACCATCTTCCTTGGCTCCACGTTGCGGGCGGCGAAAACTGCAAGTGGTTGGATCGATTGAATGTGTCTAATCCGACACCCCGAAATGGTGGCTGCTTACTTTGTTTCCCTCACCAACCCCAAAAAGGGTACCTCAGACCACGCACAACAGCTTTTTCCCATGTCCAAAATCCCAAGTACTGTTCAAAAAGCAGCGGTTGGGGGGAGCTGAGGTGTATAGAAGTGCTTTGACCCTACCAAATCAATTGCAACGGTTGTTTTGTTTTGCGACCATGTACGTAGTTGTTGTGACTGGAGGGGAACCATATGGCTCAACAAATCAAAAGGCCTCACTGACACCCGCATGACGTGTTGCTGGTCCAGTTGGGGTTCATGTTGAGTCAGGGCTCCACAAGGTTCACCTTTTCCAGCTCTGTTGGGATCCGGGGCGCCTCTCCCTTGTTCAGCCCAGTTTGGGTAGGAAATCGAATCTCCGCTGCACAAACTCTGAGGTTTACAACAAGGGACATATGGCTGGTCAAGACCCCGTACTTTGAATGAACATCAACCAATCCCCACTAAAATCGGTTCTAAAATTTGGGTGGTGCATTCACCTAACCCAAAATGGGATCCCATTGCTGTTGACCCACCACCATAGTCATACAACTCCCCAGCCCGATTCGACGTCGGAGACCACGAGGCCCCCCGAAAGGCTTTAAATTCAACGCCCTGCCTCCCGCAGCCAGGCGGCGCGCGCCTCTGGCGTCTCCGCCTGAGCAGAAGAATCTGAAACTATCTCCTCTGGATTGTTGGTTGGTTGGTTGATTGGTTGGTTGGTTGATTGGTTGGTTGGTTGGCTGGTTGTTGACTTTGTTGGCGTCTCTTAGAGACGGCTTGTGTCTCAAAATGGGGGGAACCCCCAAAATGGGCATCCTTTTGGCGCTGTTGGTGTCCCTCTAAAGCCAACAAGGGTGCCAATGGGTGCCAACTCAGAAATACACACCCATTCAACACTGCTGAGGGGTGCCTTGCTTTTAGCGTGCCCACTTTGGGGTTGCAAGACAGACCCATAGAGGCTTGCTATAACCCCCCAACAGAACGTAGCTTTGAACCTTTATACCCATCCTGGTAGAACCAAAAGACTCAGCTTCCGTAAGGTTAGCGGGTTCCCATTTACCCACAAGATGTTTGTTCAAATCCAAACCTGCTGAGCTCAAGTGACACCACATTGGTTCCGAGGGAAACCAAGGAATTGTTTACTTTATTAATTATTTTCTTTTGTTGTGTTTTATTTTAAAAGAAGAAAAAACAGGGAAAGAAAACACATTTACTTGGTTGTTGTTGACCTTCAAACCGTGAATCACTTTTTGTGGCCCCCACAGGGAAACTCGGGTCCGTTACCAAAAAGCTAAAGTCCAAAGACCCGTTGTCAGATGGGTCAAAATGAAACCGGAATTGGACCGCAGATTTGAATGTCTTTGGCAACCCGTTTACAGAACGGGCAACCCATTTTGAGGCTCCAAATCTTCCACCGAAAACGGTGTAGCCCTCCAACCATCAAAGTGGAAAATCGGGGGCTTTTCCAAAATAAAGTGGCGGTGGGTCAAAACCCTGTACCCCTGGCGAACATCAAAATAGGTGGCAAATGGATTCCAACCTAAAATGGGATCGCCATAGGTTATGCCCCATGGCCAAGTGGTCTTCTTGAGCTGTTCCCTGGTCCGACCTATGAAGAAACAGCACGCCTGCTGCACGGCCGCCTCTTCCAGGCGTCGGGTGCTCTGAGCCGCGGCCCGCGCCGAGCCTCGCCTGCGCGCAGGGGCGAAGGCACGTGAAACCCCCCCGCCCCCCCCCAAACCGGTCCGGAGAAAAATACGCAGAAACCTGCAAAACATATAAAAAGTTGGAGGAAAAATTGGAAAAGTCTGCAAAGCACGCCACAAAAGGCGGGGGAAAGGGAGGGGACACCATCAAGCTCAAATAAATTGAGTGGAGTAGAATTCGCCCAGGTCTCCAGTGGCCTTGAAAGCGGTGAACCTGCGAAATTGAGAGCCCCCCTAAAATTGTGTTCGCATGTGCGAGTTTCTAAAGACAAATCTTACAGCAAACTGATAAGGTTAACAGCTTATTGGATATTCTGCGGGAGGCGCCTACATTGGTTAGGCTGGGAGGGGAGTTGGGGGCGAAACTATCAACTAAGCCTTCGGGCTAAGGATCAAGGGAGGATTAAATAGGGGAGAGGGACTTCTGGAAAACTGAGGGAGCGACCCCTTCCGAAACCAAAGGATTGAGAATTATGCTTAAACAGCTCACGGGGGCCCCAAGCGACCCCCTATGGAGCCCTGCTGGTTTTCTCGTGGCCAATCTGCTGGATGGCTTGTTTGATTGCTTCTAGGTAGGACCCCCAAGAGGTCTTCCTGCTGGGTTCACGCAACACCAATCTCAAAAAGGGGCACCCACAAAAAGAAGACATGCCCATCTTGTGTTTCTGACAGTATGGACAACCTCAGGTTTTGTGGTTTGGATTGGTAGTTGGATGCTTATGGGGTGGTGTCCCAGGTTATCCAAAAGCCAGGGGTTCAAATCACCAAGTAAGGGTTGCCTGAATACTCACCACAGACAAAAGCAAAACAATCCCTAAAACCAACTAAGGAAGACAAGACTGGTGGCTCTGCCAGCTTCCAAATCGCCTCATCATGGGAGAGTCGTGTTTGTATGTACTGAACCTCTGTTGTTGCCTTTTCAAGCAGTATGTTGGCACAAGGCATGAATATCTACAGCCAGTAGACATGATCTTAACCAAAAACAAAACACACGCGCTAAGCAACGTTGAGTTCGGATGAATTGGTGTCGTCCCCTTGCGAAGTAACTTTTGTGTAGCTTCTCCGGATTATCTGATCTGAAGACATCTGTCATAAAAGTTGTTTGTTGTCTAGGTGCTGAAAAGGAGTCCGGAAAAAGTGTCTTGGGCAAAGGGAACAAACAACTATGGGCAACACAAAAAACGAAGCCACTGTTGGGCCCCTAAGCCCCCCTTAAGCCCCCCTTAAGCAAAAAGACGCACCCATTGCGCGTCAGCACCCAACGACCCCCCCCCCCCCCCCCCCCCCCCCCCCCGGACGCTTCGCCTCCGGCTCCTCGCCGCGAGCTGCTGGCGCCGCTCCGCCCGCGCCTCCCGCAGTGCGTCGCGGCGCGGCCTCGGGCGCGGGGGTCGAGGTCGCGGTGGTTTGGAGCGGTCGAGTCATGGACCGCAGCAGAAGGAGGAGTAGTGACTTAGTGGTACTGGCTGGACCAGAGGCCTCTTCGGAGTTGCCAGAGTCGCAATATGCAAGCTGGAGGAGGAGTGGTGGCGGTGTTTGGGGTGGGGGCAGCAGTAGCAGTGGCAGCGGCAGTGGCAGCGGCAGTGGTAGTGGTAGTGTGGTAGTGGTAGCGGTTGCAGAGTAATAGTGGTTGTAGTGGTGGTAGTGATGGTAGTGGTGGTAGTGGCATCATCTGATAGAAACGCAGCACCCACGATCAAATACACCAATACCCTTCCAGACGCAGGGAAACTAGGGAGTCCCCTGTTTTCTATTTTCGGGAAAAAATGAGTGAGTCCCCCAACGCCACTCACAAATTGACTGCAGACAGCCGGATATATTGAACGAACATCGCATAGAGCGACAACAAAAAGACCGCGGATCGTCTCACATCCAGCTCTTGTCCCTGACACACAAGGTCTGCACTTGCCCAACTTGCATTTATGCCAGTCCCCCTTTTGCATGAAAGGAGGTAGGGGTGCCTTCAAAAAGGGGGGCTTCTTGACTTTGGTTCCGAATGTTCAGAGGAACCCTGCATCGACTGTGGTCGCGGCTGCTGCTCACGGCGCCACTGAAAGTAGTCCTAGGGCCGTGGCTATCACCCGAAACCCTCGCCCCCGTTCTATCTTAGGCCAACCCAGCGATAGCCACGTTGTTGGCCCTGGTTGCGGCTTTGCACGGGAACATTCATCAATGCCTTTGAAGCCACAGTCCTCTTTGGGCCTAGGGGAGCAGAGCACTGCCATGCTTGAAGCGCAAAGCAGAAATTTGGACAAACGAACCAGCGGGGGTTTTCAGAGGGAGCGGGGATATGGGGGGATTCCCTCGGCTTTCCCATTTCCCACATCAAACTGAGTCAAGGTGGATTTCGGGGGAATCCTCCCGTATCATCCCTGGTGCCCCCTGTATCCCTGCTTGGTTTCCCTGAGAAATCGCTGGGAATCGCCCCCAAAGATTCGGAGTTTCTTGTCGGCATGCATGAGGTCAGAGCGCCTCCATGGTCCGTGTGGCCGGCTGCACGTCCTTCGCCTCAAGACGTACCAAACATCCAAGCAAGGCCGGGGGCTCAACATCAAGCGGCTGTCTCTTTCCTTGAGGGTTTTCCCCTTTTTCGAGCCATTGAAACGGGAAACCCAATGAAAACAAATACCCCTTCTTGGGGCGACTGAAACGGGGAATCCAAATGACACATCACATGACTTTCGTGCTGGGGGAGCTGAAGGGGGCCTTAAAAAGAAGACACACCCATGGGGCTGCCTGATGCGAATAAGCTGTAGGGAGAGCTTCCCAAGTTGGGATCTGCAAACTCTTTGGCCCAAAGCTGCAAACAAAAATCCAGCTGCTGCTCCATATTTTTGATTTTACGTTATATTAAAATGGTTTTGGAGACATCCTGATGCTGCTTCATTTTTTTGACTTACTTGATATTAACATGATTTTGGAGACGTCCTGATCTCGTCCACCCCTAAGACTCGAGCATCGGAGGCGTTTTTGCTTGGTCCCGGTTTGTCTGGAGGGCACCCCTGGCTTTTTCCTCGCTGGAAGATTGGTACCGCGGGAGGTCTGGGAAACTCAGAAACCACTCAGAAACCACTTGGTGTCCTTCTAGGTGAAATAGATGGCCCTTGATTAAACCAGGTAAACCAGGGCCATCTATTTTTCCAGCAAAACAACCAAAAAAGACACCTATGCTCAGAAACCACTTGATCCAAGTGGCCGGTTTGCGGCCACCCGCGGGCTTTGGGCTTTCGGCGGGACTTTCCACCTGCGACAGTCTGAGAGCTGAATGTTGAGGTCGCTTTTTGTTTGCCACGTCTATGCAGCCGGGGTTAATATGGGTTTTTAGTCGAGGTTTACATGGGTTGACACGGCTTAATCGAGTACCCCTTCGTTGGTGGTTTGGATTGATGGTTAGGGGGGTTGAGCCCCAGGTTCTTGTAGGTTGGTAAATCTCGGGGAAAACCGAATCACCAATTTAGAGGGAATTAAGATGGGTTCTCAATGCATGAAATTCCTCTATATCCCACTCAAGTCGGTACGACTTTTGCGCAACCTCCGCGGAGTACTGAACCGCGTGAGTGACAGGTTTGTTCCAAACATGTTCTACCCCAACAAGGTTTGGTCATGTCTTCTTTATGGCTCGAAGCAGCCGAGGAGCTACGCAAATTGGAAGGACTCAGAATCACTCGGATTCCTGGTTCTTTGGCATGTGTCTAAGCGATTCAGATCTCCGGAAAGAATCACAACTGGAAAGTACAGCAGACACCTTTGCAATTCCTCCTTTCAGGCGGGTAAGCCGGTCAACTGTCCCCTCTTGTTGGGGGGGGTCCTTCTTCTCATCGAGAGGCAAATGCAACTTTCGTGTTTGGTGTGTCTTGTGGGGAGCTGAGACTTCCTGGCTGCCTTAAGATCCTTACAGGCACCGTTAAAGTCTGAACCACCCTTCCAAGTCTCCTGCACACGTGGCTGCCCGTTCTTCCTTCTAAAAAACAACGTCAGAACCCAGAGAAAACGTGACAACAGGGCTTGGGAGACTGGACACCACCTGTGAACATCTGCTACCTTCCAAGTCGGTACGTAAGATGGCCAGAATCCACAACTTCATGTTGAACCCGGAATAATAAACCCGCTGCTCCCTGGTTGATCTATAGGGGGTGTCCCAGTGTGATGGGGATTCACTTCTTTTGGAGGGGCCCCCACTGCCCTATTTATGCGGGGGCAACGACTTCTTTGAGGTCACCCTTTGCGGTGTTTAAAGGGAAGCTAAAAGGCACATTCATGCTCAGTTCCTGTTTCATATTTAGTCTTGGAGAAAAACCTAGTTGTATCAGTTTTAGAGGAAACCCAGATGAAACAAATATTCAGCTCCTAGTTCAAACATAAAATAGTTTTGAAGGAACCCCCGGATTCGGACATGTAAGAATCGATCCAATACTCTGAAAAACTGGGTTCTTAGAAGGGTTCTGTGAACCTTTCAGGCACCCCGCGTAATTCTTGCCGTCCTGAGATTCCCTAAACCCAACTTGCCACAATTCTCTCATCCAAAGACGTGACGGACATACAGGTTGATGTCTTTGGGCTCCCTTCAGTCTCAAGTCTTCTCAAACTCAACAAATGAACAAAGAACTTCAAACCTTGCAAAAGCCCCAGACTCCTCCCGCCGAACAGCGCCTGCGTCAGCGCCTGGTAGGCCAAATGAAGCGCGTGAAACCTGCACTCGGTTCCCAGCCCCGGGTCTGGCTGACGCGGTGCTCTCGACGCCCAAAAACCTTTCGCGGCAGGGCTTGATTCGCCAAAGGGAGACAGCCCTGCCCTCCCGTGAAAGGACCTTGCCCAAAACATGGGCCAAAGAGCGTGCCTTAGTTGGAGGCTGCCCCTTTTCGGGCGCTTGCCAGGTCTCAATCGCACAACGAGCGTTCCCAGCGTTTCTATTGAATCCCTGCCAGGTGGAAGCAAAAAAAAGTGTTTTGTTCCTGACACATATCTGGGCATTTGTTGCAATTCACACGCTGGAAATAAGGAGGCCGGCACAAGGACCTTCTTCATAGACGAGCTTGCTATAGTTGGCCTTGTAGCGCAATGTGCGACGCTTCCAAGGCACATACCCACCGGGTCTTAAGCCACTGCTTCGCTGGCTTCCTACCTTGCGATGGGCCCCGAAGTGGCACGATTCGAACATATTCGCTAGCTACTCACTTCCTAAGTGGATTGGCCAGACAAAAACCACCAGCCCGGAGCAAATGGTGAACTCCCATGTGCCAAACGAAGGGCCCCTCAAAACACAAGCTCAATTCGGGCCCCAGGACCAGCAGCATTTGAACCTCACACTCCAAGGGCAGGGTGAGGTTTTTATATGTTAGGCTCGTTGTCCTTAAGTAGTTCGGGAAACCACAAAAGGACCAAAGGCCCCGATGTGCTATCGTCTCTGAACATGGGGGACTGGGGACCCATCATGGGCGGTGTTTTCTTTGGTTCCCCCAGAGCTCGACCTACGTACTCTGGATTTACATCCGTCGTCATGGTTTCCAATCTAAAATGGTACCAAACGTTGACCCACAAATAATGGGTGTGCCAGAATTTTTGAGGATACCTGGGTTGCAAAGGGGAAATCAAAGAATGGCAGCCAGCATTTGGGTGGGGGTTTCTAAAACACTTGTTGGTATTCCATTTCTCATTCCCTGCCAGCCCCCAAAATAAGATGTTGTTCCTTTTGCTCGGTGTTTGCCTATTTTTATTTGGGTGGGTTCCAACCTAAAACGGGCCACCCTCCCCCCCACCAAAACAAACAACAACGACAACCCCCCCCCCAAAAAAAAAAAAACACCCCCCCCCCCCCCAAAAAAAAAAAGAAAAAAAAACAACAACATATAATTAAAACCAAAATATATATATATATATGTATATAAATCCACCCCACCCCGTCCCACCCCACCCCCCCCCACCGCATCTCCCCCCCGCCTCTCGGGGTCCCCGCCCAGGTCCGGGTGCAGGTCCCGGGCCTTGGCGCGGAAGGCCCGCCGCACCTCGGCGAGTGGCGCGGCAGCCGACGGACGCCGACGCCTTCCGGCGCCAAATTTTGGTGCGGTAACCTCCCAGCAACGTGGCTCCTCCTCGACCCTTTGTGGGGATCCCGATATGGGGCTCCATTGATTTGTGAGCTCGGGAATAGTGTAGAAATAGACATGGTCTATCAGCCAACCTCAGGGGCCCTCTTTTTTTTCGCCGAACTCAGGGGCCCTCTTTTTTTTGCCGAACTCAACTTGGCTGGTTCCCAGCAGAAATGGAGACATGCTTTTTGAGTGTAGAGGGCCAACTTGGCTGGTGTTGTAAATTCGCCTGTAGCGAAGATGGGTCGCTTGGTTTCCCCTTTGTGGCAAAGAATGACTTTTTTGCGGGTCTAAGTCAGTCTGACCCAAAGACAGACGTGAAGCCTGAAACGGAAAGTCAGAAAGGGCAAAACCAATGAAACCCCACTTTGGGTGCACCACCCATTTTAGAACCTGTTTGAGTGGGGGCCTTGGAAACCAGGAAAGTGGGTTATTCGGTGAAATATTGTTTAGGCCCAGACCCAAATGCGGCAAACCAAACCTGGGAAAGCAGCCCTTCAACGATTTTCCATGATCCAAATCAAGAAGCGCACTCTGATAGTCCGGGTCCTAAGAAGGAAACAGAAAACTGGGTGTGAGCCGAATGGAAAACCACAATATGTTGTCGGGGTGACCCGTGTTTGGGACCTACCCAGATCTACCCAGATGGAACCATGAAAGGCTGGTTCCCTTTTTCTACCAGGGTCGCCAAATGGGGCTAACTTACACACATTCGGGATGATCATGATAGGGCAACCATTTGGTCATCAAGGTTGCAACTGGGTGGCGAACTACACACTTTGGGTGATCACCCACCCCATTCGGTCATTTGTTCGGCCCGCGAAAAGAACATGGAACTAACATATACTCTCAAGACAGCTAGGCTCCTTCTTTCCGCCTGGGTCGACTTGTGTTTACCCGGGCCCGACTGCACCCTCGAAACCAGAAAGGTCTGTTGTGTTTAGGGAATATCCCCGTTCTGGGTAGTTTGAGTGTCCAAACACACAGAAAATGTGTTGTTCTGACTCTGTTGTCCATAGACCTCAGAATTCATGGTCTCTCCATATCTAGACCCAACAATGTATATATGTTTGAGAAGTGTTCAGAAGGTTTGGGTTGAATCCAGTCACCCCTGAAATTGCCACTCTCGCAATCCATCCCAACCGGTGCGAAGCGCATGTTGTCAGTCGGGCAATTGGAGGTTGCAGGGTGACAGGGTCTCCAAACCTCCCAAAACCAGCTGCTGTCCAAGGATTCTTGGATCGGCGGATTCTTCCGCTGGAATTCCTGGCAGGGACCTCCCCCCACCCCCCCCCCCCCGGCCTCTTGTGAGCTGGAGCCGGGCGCTAGACCCAGCACCTCGAGAGTCCAACGGCATCCCAGCCGCATCCCATCAGGCCCGTTGGGTGTTTGACGTCTTCCCGCTTCAGCCGGTGGGTCTGGAATTTGTACGGGTCCCGTGGAACTTGCAAGGGCAGCTGGGTTTGCCAAATAAAAAATCGGAGGGTAATCTCTCCCTATAGAATTTCGGCATAGGGGCTCATAGTGGCTTTACTGCAACCCAAATGAAACCAGGTATCTGCTAAAAACATGTCTAGCCATGCAACAGTTCTTGGGCGCTCAGGCGGTATCCCCAAACAGCCACCCCCTGGTTCACCCCGCTCCAAACCGAGTCTCAGCAAAGACCCCTTGGCCTTCAGCCGGGGATCTGAACCGCGGAAGTGTGGACACTCGCCCAACCGCTTCCCAAGTCCAACACTTCTCCCAAGCGGGGTGTGCCTTTTGACCTTGAGGGAAAGATAGCATGTCCTGCACTTCGGGCGGAACCTGCCATTGGCATCCCAAACGCAAGTTCTGTTTGGGTTGGCCATTGTTGCAGCAAATGGCAACACTTCTCAACCACATAGAACCCACTGTTGGGTTGACAATTGCAGGGCCCTTTTCTTCGAAGGTGACGAAATCGCCTTATTTTTTTGAATGTACCCAACAGCCGCTGGCTGGGCGTTTCTGTTTCCAAGAATTAGCCTCATGGACAGAAGGCTTTAGGCAGACTACCCATCGTGTTACGGCCTGTCCACGTCCGCGATTAGAAAGAGGGAAATCATGGAGAAAGACAACAAAGTGGGCCATCATTGTCGTCTTTAACTAGGTCCTCCAGTAGAGAGGTTGGAATAAGGGTACCCTTTTTACTGTAGTCGATTTTAGTAGGGGAACCCTCCCCCAAAGAAGGGTAGAAGGCCCAAGAAGGGGACCTAGTCAATTGTGGAAAGAGTTCCAAAAGACAACTCCAAACTAGACACGCTCATTGCCCGCATGCCCCGGCGGATCCGTCCGCATCGTGAAACGCTGTCAACTGGTTGGTGCCAAGACTCCAAGGCCGAAAAACAACAAGTACTCTGCTAAACGTGGAGTCAACAAAAACGCCAACATGAACACTTCATCGCGGAACTTATTTTTGGGCCAACCCTTTGAACCCCCCCCCAAGAAAAAAAAGAGACACGAAACCTCTGTTTGGGCTAACCCTTTGGGGGTTCGGTTCGCTGGGATCCCCACAGCCCAATGCTCCGCCTGGCAACGGAATGGACTGTGGAAACTCGCTTGTCTTGCACAAAGGCGCCGTGGATCCCCGACGCCCAACCTGGTTTCTCCCAAAATAAAGCATGGCCCTGAAGCTGTGCTTCAACGCTCCTCTTTTCAGGGCAGTCAGGGTCCAGGCCTTTTGATTGACGCTACCAACGGGATTGTTGTTGAGGAAGGGCTGTGTCATCCCAGAAAATGCCAATCTTTCCAGTTGGATTGGTCTCTCTGGTTTCCAGTACATAAGTTCAACCAAAAGGAGGTTCCGACTCAAACAAAACTTGCACCCAGTACCCCGGCGTGCCGGGTCCAAAAAGATGCATCGACTTTCCGACGAGTGACTTTCACTTGGGAGCAGACTGGAAGTCTAAGAGGTGCTTTGACCGCAGCATGGGCTTGAATGATAAGTAGGAGCAGTTCGGCGGACATAGCGTGGATGGACAAAGCCCTGCACCAGTTGGGATGGATGAAACCCTATGAATACTGAGACAAACCACCTACCAACTGGTGCAGGATTTTGTCTATCCACAATGACTATGTCCAATCATTTGTCAGGGTAGCCACAAACGCCTGAATTCCCATGTTACTATATACTTTTGCGAGTACGCCAAGTGGGTGTGGCTGAAAATTAAAGAGCTAGGGTTACGCAGGTTTTAGTCTTGGTTCCATTTGCCAAGGGTGCAATTTTGGCACGTGTTTTTGAGCCACAGCCAAATATGCGATGGCGGGCCCGCCCTATCACAGAGTGCGCCCATCAAAACTTCGACCAGCTAATCATGCTTCCCTCCACCCCGAGTGCAATCCAGTGTGGGTGTCTGATGGTACCTTTTCAGGGTAGTTTTCAAGAGAAAAAAACAAAGCTTCAAAATCGAAGGGTCCCCTATTTTGAGACAACCCCATGTCGCAAAATGAAGTGAAGGGACCTCAACTGAGGCCCCAGGTTCAGTGTCTCACAGACCCCCTATAGGCCTATAGGACCTTGGAACAGCAATTCTGTAGGGTGAAAGTAGATGACACAGTTCTTCCTTGGTAATCTTCGAGCCTAGTGTGAGTCTGCCTCCTCCCCTGCACAAGGGCAAATATGTGGCTCATCTCCTCCAATGGCTTGCAAACCGGGCGTGATGGCTACTGGAGTATTTATAGTCACCCATACTAAGCAACCAGAGATAACCAGAGGCTACCGAATTGATTTAGGGCGCTCAAAGCATCCAGGTGCTGAGACCCCCAATCCTGGATATTCTGTAAGCCGAAGCCGATAGGAGTCGGATCGATCCTTGAAGTACTTGAGGGGTCGGCCCAGTTCCCAAGCGGTCAGTGACCTGGGCTATGACCCAAACTTAAGTCCCCTTCAGTGAGGCTAACCTTGTTTGGGGGGTTAAAGCCCGAGTTGATACCACTTCACTTGTCCGAACATCCGAGCAGGCCGTGTTTTTCTCGCTCTGCTCTTCAGGCAAAGTGAACAGCAAGCGATGTCGAGAGGTTGTCGACCTCAGATGTTGGCACAGGGAAGCCCAGGTAAACCTGGCAGAGGTGGAAATCCCCTGCGCTTGGTCCAACGGTTCTTCGACTTTCCAAACCTCTGCAAAATCCATGGCGCTTTGCAGCCCGCCAGAAACCCCTACCAAAAAGAAAGAAAACAACAAAAAGAGCCCAGGTGGTATCCAGAACCTCCTGGAACCCTGTGGAACCCTCCCTGAAAGCTGCCAATTACCCCAGAGCCAATCTGATAGGCAGTCAAACCCCCTCCAACCTAACTTCTAGCCTAAGGATTGCAGCCTCCTTTGGAGGGGTGTGGATCTGCATTTGGAGCATAGTTGATGTCTAAGGGAACCCTCCTGCAGAGAAAGGAAAAAACGTCACTGGAGGCGAAACCCAAAAAGTTGGCGGCCAATTCGTTTGGGCAACTGAGAGGACTGCACTTTTTGAATGACCCATACATTTGGGTGTGTCGTTCTTGAAGGTGCCCCCTTTGGGTGGCTTTAAAGGGACACCAACAGAACAATTAGTTTGATTAAACAAAAAAAGACACATAATTCCCATTCAGACTCCGCCCGGTATGGTACAGCGTTGCCAGCCCCCCCCCCCCCCCCCAATGGTCATGGGTCAGACAAAGCCCCCCCCCCCCCCCGTGTGGTTGTGGTCCTGTGGTTGGGTTGTGGTGGTTTAGGGTTGGTTTAGGGTTGGCTTATGTTGATTTAGGGTTGGTTTAGGGTTGGTTTAGGTTTAGAGGTGTACGGTTTAGGGTTTGGTTTCGGGTGTATTTAGGGTTGGTTTAGGGTTAGTTTAGGGTTGGTTTAGGGTTGGTTGCGGGTTGGCTTGTCCTGGGGGTGGGGGTGCCGGGGTGTCGGGGTGCGAGTTCAGGGGGTCGGGGTGGGAGTGGGACCGTAGGTGCCAGGATCCGGGGGCTCGGGGTCTCGGGCCGGGGGGGGGGGGGGTCCTGGGGGACCAATAGCAAGCGGTAGCTTACCCAGACCTCATCTACCCTTTTTTCCAAATCCCGCCCAACATAATTTATCAATCCACTTACAAAAACCATATAATAATTGATAAAATGCTTCAAGTTATTCATTTTAAAGAATAACTTAAACCATTTCAATTATCCTCAACCTCATCTTTGTTAAATTATCAATGTGCTTCTTTGTTTTTTCATGCCTCGCTTTGTGTTTCAATCTACCCTCACAATCACAAACAGAACACGCAAATATTTTCATGCAATAGTCTTTATTTATTTCACTTATCTCCTCTTTATGATTATCTCTCCATGTCTGCGAGTAGATTTCATTTTTTATCTACACAAATCACAAGTTTTTTGATTTTCCGAAAATAACCCAACCTTTCTATTCATCTTACAATGTGTGCAGTATTGTTTTTCTCCTTCTTCTATTTCTTTGTGTTGCTTATCCATCGCTTTTATCAGTCTCTTTCTTTGGTCTTTCTTTTTCTGCCTTTCACGGCATCTATCACAAGTTTTACAACTATCGGTAAACAAATTTCCATCCTTATGACATCCACAACACGCGCAATATTTCCTTTCCATAATCTCTTACAATAATAAGCAATCTACCCTTTAAATAGTTTTAGACACAAATAATATTTTTGCTCTGGGGTAAGACCCTCATAGAAAAACCACCAAACAACAAACCACACAAAAAAACAAACAACAACCAATACAATAGACAATTACAAAGGCAATTACCAAAAACCATCTAGCGGAACTCAAAACACATTCGCAGGAACTCAAAAAACAGCCAGCGGAACTAAAAACACTTCCAGCGGAACTAAAAACACTTCCAGCGGAACTAAAAACACTTCCAGCGGAACTAAAAAACATTCGTAGGAACTCAAAAACGTTTATGGGTTATGGTATTAAATAGTTGGACAACTACATTCAAATAGTTGGTCATTAGCATCAACTTTCAAAATGGTTTGAAACCGATGCAGTTGGGCAACTGCGTTGAAATAGTTGGACAACTACATTGAAATAGTTGGTCAAACTGTTGTTGTTGTGTTTTATTTCTTCAATCCGTCAAACTCACCAAGATTTCACAAATCAATTCAGCAGGTATTTGGTATAAATAGTCTTGCTTATGCTTTACATAATTCTCGCACCAATTGTCCCGCTTTCCACTTGGTGCCCGTTGCGCAGTTTCAATATGTTTATTATTAACCACTTTGCCACAATCTTTATTACATAAACTTCGGGGTTTCCATCTATCAAGGTTGTTCCACAACCTAGTTCGCTTCCTGAAATTAAATCCATATTTGCAATAGTCAATGTCATTAAACCTTAACCCATTCATAAAAGACTGACTTTTCAATAATCCAGTCTGTGGATTTTCAATAACAAAATACGGCCATCCGAAATATTCAATAATCTCTATTGTTTTTAATACAATACGATTAGCATATTCAATGTTTCTTATTCCTGTTGTTTTTGCAATACTGTATTCAGTGCAAGGGGGTGATGCCCAAATAAAATCAAAATGGTTTCTGTCAAATTGTTTATAATCCCATTCCAAAATATCACAATTAATATCAGCATTTTTCAAATCCAAAGATATAACATTAAAACCGAGCGACCTCGCTACAATTCCAACTGAGCCTGTGCCTGAAAACATCTCTAATAAATTCATTTATTAGAATGATTTAGATTAAATATTTTGATTTACAACAGTCTTGGTGTTTCTTTGTTCTTTTCCACCTCTTTTAATTATTGACCCACAGCAACATTCATAAGGTTGTTTTTGCCATTGCAACCTAACATCTTTGTTTAACGCGTATCTTTTTCTGTCTCGTTCTCTGATTTGCTCCAAGCATTCTTCTTGATATTCTTTGAGCGTTCTACCTGCCACGTGTTTGTTTAAATCAGGTTTCCATTCTCTTATTATTTCACCTTCTCTTCTGTGTAATTCTTCATTTGTATTACACGGGTAGTATTCAATTAGTTCTATGTAAAACTTGTCTATACCTACCTCATTCATAAACCTATAAATATTATAATTAAATGCTCGTGGGTTTCTGGTTGCTTTTCTGTGTTGCGCCATCCTTTCACTTAATTTCTGTGTTGTGCTTCCAATGTATGTGCTGTCATTTTCCGAGTTTCTTATTATGTATATTTTACCGTTAGAATAGTCTTTATGGTTTGTCTGTGTTTTTGTAGGCATTGTGTCCTCCATAGTGTTTTATGTTGTTTTTTGTTATTATATTAGCATGATTTAGATATTTATTATATTGTTTCATATTTACCCTCTTCGTTCTTAAGCAGTTTATAATATTCAATGGTTTCCTCTTTTGGTTGTTTAATGCGCCCTTTGTTTAACATTTCCACATATTGTTTTTGTTTGTCTTCAAAAGACCCTTTCGGACGTCCTTATCCATCTTCTCCTTATCGTCTTCGTTCTTGAATACGTTATTGCTTTTAGGTTGGTTTATTGTTTCATCAATATTCTTAATAAGTTCAGTTAATGTTTTAATATTCTTAAAAATAATAATAATAATTATAATATTTTCATTAAATCGTTAATTGTAGAATCACCATTTTCTGACATTTCTATATATATATTTATATATTTATTTATTTATTCATTTATGCGTTTAACGTGGTGTTAAATCTACTCTTTAAATACTATTTTTCATCATTTGTTTAACAGTTTCCCGTGTTTCGTTTTCATTATTGTCGGATGGTGTTGCTTGCCTACCAAATTTAAAAGTTATATTATGGACATCAGTTTCTAAGTTGATACTGTCTTTAGTTTTATCAATATTCATTTTCTTATCATTTTTACTTATTTTGAAACTTGTTGGAATACATGAACATTTACAATTTCCTTTCTTTTGTATTTCTAATTCATTTTTAAGTTCTAACATCTTTTTGCACATAGGACAAGCAACCTCAATCACTGCTGCTTCTTTAACAATTTCTCCGCTATCTTCATCTGTTGAAGAAACTGTAGTCTCTGTCTTATTCTTTTTGTTTTTCTTTCCCCCCATTTATATTAATATTTACATTTTTATTTTTGATATATTGACTTCCTAACTTTATTATTTCTAAAACAAAATAGCATACTTTCTTACATTTATTGTCAGTAATTATTACTTGCTCTATATTCTCCACTTCATCTATTATATTAATACAATCTGAATAACTCCTATTCAGATAAATAATAAGATGAAATAATTATTTAATCTTATTATTTTCATGCATAATAGAATATTGGTGGGGCACAGCACTTGGGGTTTTCATTGCACACGCGAGCGAGACATTATCTTCAATGCTTATTGATTGAAGCAATGGAAAACCTGTTCCATTTTATGATATTCGCCACCAGCATATCATAAAAATGATGTTCCATTTAATATTAATTACAAGTTATTTTTTAAATAAAATTTCCTATATTTCTTTAATATCAACTATGACAGATGTCCCAATAATAAAACCAATAAACATAACTGATTTTGAATTCAAACAATCTAAATATGAGCACGTGCCAAAACTACCATTTAGAAGTATTATAGTTGCTTCTTCGACAGGCGGTAAGACTGTCCTTATTCAAAATTTAATAGTGAATGTTTATACAAATTCATTTGCAAGAATATTTATATTTTCACCCAGCGTCCATAACGACCCTACATTTACAGAAGTTAAAAAATACATCAGGGATGAATTGCACGTGGATGATGAAAAAGAACAAATTTATTTTGATAATTATAATCCAAGTGATTTAGAAAATGTAATTGAAAGCCAGAAGAAAATAATGAATTATATGAAATCTAAAAAGATAAAGAAGCTGCATTCAATATTAATCGTGATAGATGACCACGCCGACGACCCTAAATTTGTTAGATATAGTAAATTATTACACGGACTTTTTACAAGAGGCAGGCACGATGCAGTAAGTGTAATTTGTTCAACACAAAAATGTAATGTTTTAGCGCCTATCATTCGTTTAAATGCCAGTTCATTATATATATTTTAGGTTGAAAAATGCAAGTGAGTTAATGAGTTTTATTGAAGAAAATAGCGCCATTGTTGATAAACAGCAATTATTAGATATGTATCATCAAGCCGTTAATGACGCACCTTACAGTTTCTCCTACGTGAATATGAATGCTAAAGACATTAACAAAATGTTTCATATCAGATTTGAACAGGCATTTCAAATTACGAATGATGAATAAAGATATTCTAATTTAATATAATATAGTATGCCAATGAAACTATGCAGATGTGGTGGATTTTACCGTAGAGGTAATTATAATTTTCATACTAATTCTTGGATACATAAACTTTATAAAGTGTTAAAAAGACGACCAACAGACGAGGAATTATTAAGATTTCAACATAATTTTGTTGATGAAGAAGATTTATTAGATGATAGAAGTAGTACTACTTCAACAACAATACCAGAGGATAAAATTACAGATTATGATAGTAATTAATAAAATTAATGTATGTTAATATTATTAATTTAAATTAACGAAGCATTGCAAAATTGTAAAGCAGGAAGTTTATATATGAATTTGTCAGATTTTTATTCTTCTAATTTCTCAATTCGTGCCACACATTCTTGAATAGATTTTATTATTAAAGTATCTGCTCTTGTTTTTCATCTACTCTTAAAGTCTTAATGTCTTCCATACTGTTATTTGCATCATTTTTACTTTGACCAATACCCATTTTGTATAATCGTAATTTGATTTTAATTTTTCAAAATTATATTTTTGTGGTTCTTCTTCTTCGTCTTCAGTTGGTGCTGGTATTTCTGTTGGACTTTCTGGTGAAGAACTATGGACAGTAATAGGTGGAGAACTATGAACACTAATAATTGCATTAGAAGAACTACTGCTACCTTGTGCATTTCCTGCAGTTATCTGATTAACTAAATCTGCGATATTTATTGTTGTTGCAATTGCGCTATGTGATAAGTTTAATATTATATCTGCTACTGTAGCGCCGTTGTGTAGCCTTATTTCTATCATTTTTGTCAGTTTGAACTTATTTTCTTCTTCATCGCTGTCCTCCTCGTCTGGTGGTTTCTTTGGCGGTGGTTCTGGCGGTTTGTTGTTGTCAAGCATTGTAGTAAAGGCTGACACCATTGCGTCGCGTTGGTTTTTCAGTGTTTGTGTTGCCTGTGTTCTTGTTGGCTCATTTCTTTTGTATGTGTTGTGCCAAAAGTGTTTAAGCATTATTTTAAACATATTGTCTTGGTTTTCCTTTACCTTAAATGCTTCAAATGTCATATTTAATGGTTGGTTTGCATCATTGTATAACTTTTCGTCAGTCTGTCTGGTTGCTGTAGCAATAGTATTTGTGTTGGTTGCAATGTCAATGAATTCTCTCGGCATGCCTTGTTTCATCATTTTCGGTGGTTGTATTGTCGTTGGTGTGTTTGGTTTCATTAGGTTATGTATTGAAAAACTATCATCATCATATTTATCATTGAATTTATGTTTTTCTTTTTCAGTATATTTTAGTTAATATTATCATTAAATATACTTATATTAGTATTATTAACTTTCACCACTTCCTGCCGCTTGACTTGGAGGTTTTGCCATCTTTTTGGTAGTTGCTCCTGATATTTGTTGGGGTTTGGCGATATATTTGTAATAAACTAAGTCGCCATACATTTGGGTGATTTGGTCTGTTATTGGTTTCTTTACATCGCCTTTTGCATTCTTATGAAGTCTTAATAGATGAGAAAATTCTTCAAACTCCGATGCCTTAATTAGTTGTATAATATATAAATCATTTACTACCTTGCTCATTTCAGTCAAATTATTGGCAAAAATTCGTGGTTGTCTGTCCCTTACTGAGTACAATATTTCAAACGCTTGTTGTTTAAACTCCGGTTGAATGTCTGGGTGTAGTTCATCAATTCTTGATACAATTATTTTTTCTTTTTCACTTAATTGCGATTCTCTTGCTGTCATCATTTCCTCATCTGGTATTAAGTCTGGGCTGTCTGGTGTATCAGTTGAAGGTGCCCTGCCTAACATTAAGCGATTGAATATTGACGATGCGCCTTGTGTAATAAAGTTTCTATGTTGTTCTTGTGTTTCTTGCTGTCTTTGTGTTGCTTGTTGCGCTCGTTGTTGCAACTCTGTTTGCACAGGTGCTGTTGTTGGTTCTTCTGCTTGTGTCGGTTGGATATCGTCTGCTGTTGTTGCCTGTTCTGTGTTTCTTCTATGAACTGCATATGTGCGCCCGTTTCTGTGTGCTTCCTGCTTCATCATTATCTCTCTCATCTGCCTGTCTAATATTCTCATTTGTTGGTCTTTCAATAATTCTAAATGGTCGCTTCCGTCAAAAAAACTACCCTGAGGACTTGATTTAAATTACCCCGGCACGAGACCCCAAACAGTGATAGGCGGCGGTCACACGCTGCAGAGTATTGTGCGGGCTGCGCCGCAAAACGGCGGTTGCTGTCAGGAAGCTGCAACATCATTTTGCGGTATTTGCGCGCACATTCACAAAGACAAGGACACGGCCTGGAACAGACACGCGCAAGAGAATGCAGCAGACACGTGTCGAAGCCAGCGCCATGGTCGTGTGTGCGTGTGTTTGTTTGTGCGTGCGTGCGTGCGTGCGTGCGTGCGTGCGTGCGTGCGTGTGCGTGTGCGTGCGTGCGTGCGTGCGTGCGTGCGTGCGTGCGTGCGTGCGTGCGTGCGTGCGTGCGTGCGTGCGTGCGTGCGTGCGTGCGTGCGTGCGTGCGTGCGTGCGTGCGTGCGTGCGTGCGTGCGTGCGTGCGTGCGTGCGTGCGTGCGTGCGTGCGTGCGTGCGTGCGTGCGTGCGTGCGTGCGTGCGTGCGTGCGTGCGTGCGTGCGTGCGTGCGTGCGTGCGTGCGTGCGTGCGTGCGTGCGTGCGTGCGTGCGTGTGTGTGTGTGTGTGTGTAAGCATCACTACAAAAGGCAAGATCTGTGTGTTTGTTTCACCAGGGTGCCTGAGTTAGTGAGTTAGCTAGCTAGGTAGCTTCTTCCTTTGTTCTCGATTGTGGCGCTGTTGCTGTTGCTGTTGCTGTTGCTGTTTTTGGGTGTTGTTGTTCAGAGTACCATCGAGACGCCGTCGCAGCACAGAAGCACCATCCAAGCATGCCCAAAGAAAGGGAAACAAGCTCGCACGGACAGGGCGGGAATCGAGCCCGGGACCTTTCGCCGGAAACCCGTGCCGCCGGACCACGAGACAAAACCCCCACGGTCCCCGGAGCCGCCAAAAAAGCAAAAAACATCGAGTTTGTGCGAGCCTGCGCAGTCGAAACGCACTTCAACATCAAGCAAGAGCAAGAATCTGTGGTAAATACCACGCGAAACGCTCGCGGACAGAAGTGGACACCTCACTTTGTGCGAGCCTGCGCAGTCGAAACGCATGTCAACATCAAGCAAAAGCACGAATCTGCGGTAAATACCACGCAAAACGCTCGCGGACAGAAGTCGCCAACTCACTTTGTGCGAGCCTGCGCAGTCGAAACGCACTTCGACATCAAGCAAGAGCACGAATCTGCGGTAAATACCACGCAAAACGCTCGCGGACAGAAGTCGCCAACTCACTTTGTGCGAGCCTGCGCAGTCGAAACGCACTTCGACATCAAGCAAGAGCACGAATCTGCGGTAAATACCACGCAAAACGCTCGCGGACAGAGCGGGCACCTCAATCTGGCACCAAGGCCTTTTCTCTTACCGTAAGAACCCCTTAGTGTAGACACACTGTTTGGGGAAAAATGTAGCATCTCTGTTACGCAGTTTTCCTGTTAATTGTTCGTTCTCGCCTATTAGGTTAGCGATTTCTTCATAAGTAGGTCGTCGTTTCAATCCAAATTTTGCGTATGGATTTATTAATTCTAGACTTGCTGTAGTTGCCATATTGATATAATATTAATTAGACAATATTATTAATAATATGTTTGTGAAAAATATTATTAATTATAAGATTTTATTGTATAAAATCTTCTTATATCAATATATTTTAAGTAAATGCTAATCTTTTCAACTCTTCAATTCTTTTTTGTAGGTGCTCTAATGTGCTATGTGGTAGATTTGGGCGGTGTAGTTCCATTGTTAATCTGTCTAATTCATTTTGATAATTTGCTCTGGCGTGTCCTTCTTGAATGTGTTTTCTAAATGCTACTGATGCTTCCTGTGAGTTTCTTAACTTCATTTGTTCGTGTAGGTGTTTTAGATACTCATTATATTCTAAATCAAAGGGGCTATATTTGATTTGCGAGGATTGTAAGAATATCTTACCTTTATTTTTCTTATTATTTCTTTTGTGGAATTTATACATTATATATTAATCATAGATTTTAATTTTAATCGTAAAGCACGCTCCCACTTTCGCGTAATTCCAGAACAGACTCCGAAATCATATGCACAAATAATTCTCGCACATCTTCATCAGTTGTCAGTGCTCTGTTAGACCCTTTCAATTTAAAAACGAGTAAACCACCCATTTTAGTATTCTGTCCAGTAAAATTAGTGTCTGCCATTTTCTCAAATGATATACCAATCACGAATTTATCTTCTCTAAATCGCTTGTAGGAAATACTAAAGGCATCTTGGTCAGGGTTCAAATAGTGTAATGTTCGTCTTAAATAATATGCAGTTTCTGCCATTGATTGACATTCAAACTCTGGATATTTCTTATTATTAATTTGTAATTGCCACGTTAAATTTAAATCTTTATCTTGAAAACCTTTACCTTGGAAACGCTCGCGCCCAGCACCATCAGGGTCAGCACCATCAAAAATACGAGAATAAATCATAGGATTGCAAAAATAGTTCCATCTCTTATAAATATAATTATCGTGTCTGTAGTAATTATTATTATCAGCATCTACACCTGCTCTTGGCGCACGATACAATGTAATGAAGCAACCATTTAATTTAGAAGCGGATTTAACAATATTCATATTAATTTCAGTTCTTGCCGCGTTGAATGATTGCGTCATAGTGTGATACTTTGGAAAAACTAATTTCAAACTTTGACCCTCTAACCAATGTTTAACTATGTTATTGTTGACCGTGTTGTCCAATTGTATTACCTCTGCTCGTAGAATTACATTATTTAATTCCCACGAGGTGCTGGTGTCTCCAGTTGTGAAATAATAACCTTTGGCATCATTTTGAGTGTTGGCATCAGTTACGGTAAAAGGCGTAACTACTGGTATATGTTCATCTGATACAATTGTAAATTCCAGTTCAAGTGGAGCATAACGAAGAGGTAAATTATAATTGCTTTCTAACAGTCCGCATACTGGTTTATGTCCTAATCGCATATAACTATTAGCGCCGGGAATTCCTGCTACTGAATGGCGAGTATATCGCGCTGTTAAGTCTCCCCAGTTGTTATGGTCCTTTGTAGTTGCAAATGTAACTGCCTCGGGGTCGGCAGCGGGATTGGTTCGTGTATTAACATCTAACATTTCTGCTAATCCAGTAGCATATGTATGTCGCCAGTCATCATCCCAGCGAGGATTAGCACCACCTTCTAAATCGTCCATATCTCGGGCATCTTGACTTTTAAAAGAATTGTACAATTCACAGTGCCTATTGTATTCAATAATATCCTGAACTTGCTGACCTCCAACAGTGCATCTATAACGACTGAAGAAGGATGACAAATTACCTAACGGTCGTAAAAAATGACTTCGTGTTCCGTCGGTGTTTTGAAGATTAGCAAATAAACGAATAGAAGATAAATCAATATATGTGTTGTCTTCACCTGTTATATGAAATCTAATATTGTTGTTTCCTGCATTTGGATTATAAACATTACTGCCTGATGGAAAATAATTAACGTGTCGTCGGTCTGTGATGTATTGTGCTGTTTCTGGAAGTCCAAAATTTAATGAGTTAATCATTGTAGTTTCACTTTCTGCAATTATATTATCCATTACTTATATATGATAAACTTAGATTTTATTTTTTTATTATTTATATTTTTCTTATGTGGAAGCATTGTAGTAGAATTATTTGAAGTTGTATTTTTTATAGTATTTATTAAATAAATGTTTTTTGTATCAACTATATCTTTTATAGTATCATAATCTACATTCTTATATTGTTTATCGTATTTTGACGGTTCTTTTGTCAGTTTCTTCTCCAATGGAATTTTGTTTTGCTTGTCTTTGTTTCTATACATTATAATATTATTGATATTTTATTGTTCTGGTGTTGAATTAGGATTAAACCCATTAGAAATGTTCGTAGTAGGATTATTTCAGTCATACCTTGCCCTGTCCAATTATTAAAACTATGTTTATCTAATAAATTGTGCTTTCTATTTCTCCAGTTATTGCCGCGTCATCAAACATTGCTATAGGGTCTCCACGATTTCTAAATCGTAAGTGTCGCGGGTTTTTCTGGTTAGTTCCTAATACAAAAGGTGATGAATACACAGTAGTAGCATATTTGTTGCCGTGTCTGTTGTTGATTTCTTGAACAACGGATGAACCGAGGGAATGGCCGACCAGTCTATCGACATCTGGAATTTTACTTAATTCTTCCATTGCGTCTTTGTATCTTTCGCTTAATTGAATATTATGAGCAGGAATAAAAAACAAATCTGCAATGACATCATTGACTTTGTGATTTAGTCCCGTTTTAGCACCAGTGCCACCAATATATAAAGTGTTGCCTATTCTTGTTATTCCATTCACATTTGAATAGGCTGCGTCTAAACCCTTGACATCATCAATTTTATTGTTATTTTGAACATTAATTTCTTCGGCATAACGTGTTTTATGTTTCATTATTTGCTTATCAAAATGTTTATTGAAACCTCCTATTTTGTCTTCCAATTTCTCTTTATGGTTAAAAAATACATCTTCTATTAAATCCTTACCTGCGGTATATGCTTTATCACTTGCTACACCTGCCATTTGTGTGGGCGTCCTGCCTTCTAAAGCACCTAATAATAGTTGTCGTCCAATCATATAATAATAATTATAATATAATGTTTAGTGTATATTATATTTATGAGTGATAGATTAACATATAAACAAATCTATGTTGATAGTGCCTACAGATTACCAGAAAGTAATTCTACCAGCGATTTTATTATAAAACTTGACCAAAACTTTGAAATTCCACCCAGAACAAAAATGTTCGTTACAGAGTGTTCATTCAGCACTCCGTTTTATACAACGGAGAAGGGTTTTTACGAACGCTTCTATATTATGTTGTATAATAGTTCCAATGTCTTATTAAGAAGCACTGCCGTTGATGTATCCGGTGAAATTTATTATGCTAATCAATTATCATACAAAATACAAACGGAATTAAACACGGCATTTAATGATATTGTGCCTGACTTATTCTTAACAGTATATGGACAGAGCGAGAGACGCATGGAACATAAATTAAATGACCCTCTAAATTACAAAATCAAAATACCTACAGATGAAGAATTAGACACTTATGTAAATGGCGAATGGAACAGAGGACAGTTTGAATATGACAACCTGAGACCAATGTCTATTAACTATTTATTAAGTAATTATATTGTCTACGAACCTGCGTCATCTTGGTTAAGTGGATATTTTAATTTAGTTCCTTTTCAGAATATATGCATAAATTGTCCTCAATTAAGCGATGATAAATATTCAGCGCCGATTAATTTCAGCAGTTCAGTAATTAAAAAAGTTCAAATCAATCAACAACTTGGCGGAGTTATAACAGATTTTATAGCGCCCATATATGCAGATTTTATTGATGTAGGCGGTAAAAATATTAAGAGACTACACTTTAGAATAACAACTTCAAGAAACGAATTAATTGATTTTCACGGCGTTCCCATTTCTTTTAGCATTATCTTGCAATTAGATAATTGAATAACCCCCTAATTATTAATATTAATATCAAATTATTAATATTAATATTTCTCATTTTGTCCATATAGACAAAACATATAAAACATATAGACAAAATATAGAAGATATTATACATGTCAGAAGTTGAACCTGAAATTACTAATATAATTGAAGCAAACGAGCCAGTAAATGAATTACCACCAATTGAAGAAGAAGCACCAAAGGCAGAACCAATAATAGAGGCAACACAAGAAATAAAACCTGTTGAACCTCTTAAAAACAACTCAAAAACTCAAGCACGCAATGAAAAGAAAATAACCTGTCCAAAATGTGCCAAAACTTTAACATTAAAATCTTACAGATACAGCCACGAACGCAATTGCCAAGGACCATTAGAATCTAAACCCATAAAGCCTAAACCAAAAGCAGTTCCAATAGCAAAACCCCAGAAGGTAGAATATCACGAAGAAGAGCAACATATTCCACAACAACAGCAACAAAATAATATAATAGCGAACACCCCGCCCCCAAGAAGAACGCAACCGCAACCGCCTCCAAACCCGCTACAAAATATAGCGCAACATTACCAATTATTGCAAAATGAATATATAAGACAGAAGCAAGAAAAATATAATGCATTAAATAAAGGTACATTTGGTTCAAGAGGAAAGAAAAGACAAAATATAATTATTATATAACCTACCATATGATAATTATGTTTTCAACATTATCACTGGACGGCTCAAGTAGAATTGTAGCAAGTGAATTAGTATTAATAAATTCAACAGAACCATCAACTCTAAGCAGTGTTTATGCTACAAAGCAAGAATTAGCAGATACAACAGGCGCATTAGGTGGCGGTTATACTACTGGAGAAGTTGATGCTCTTATTTTAGCACAAGAAAATAAGATAGATGCAAACATATCAGCAATATCAGGAATTAACGCAACATCAACAACAATGTTTGACGAACAAGTAAATCAAAGCACAACAATTACAAGCAACCTTAATAATATAACAGCAGACGGATTAACCATAACTTCAATACTACCGACTATATCAGCAAATACAACTAAACTTGACACAAATGCTAATCATATTAGTTCTAATACTTTTTTAATTAGTGGTTTTAACAATAGTATTAGTTCCAATTCGTTTTTGATCACAGGACACAATAACATTAGCATCACATTTAGCAGTATTAACAACACACGACAGCGACATCGCAACAAATACAAATGGAATAGCAATATTAAATAACACTGTAGGCAGTAATATGACATTTGTTAATAGTCATCAAAACACAATAACATCGCATATATCATGAATTGACACAAACCTTAATAACATAACAGGACACGGAAACACAATATCAACGATTTTAACAGATATAGCAGATTTACAAGCAGGCGCGGGTGCTTCTTGGACTACAACTGAAAAAACAACTATTCAAGCAGATGTATCAACATTATATACAAATGATACTAATTTATTCAATACAAATACCGCATACAGTAATACATTTGCCTCAATCATATCAGACAACACGACACAATATTTATTAATAACTCAAAATTCAAATACGATTAATAGTTGAATATCAGCAGATTTACAAAAGTTAGATAAAACAATCACAACTGCCCAAACAATGAACTCGCCATTAATAATTAGTTTAACCGATACAACTAATCCTATATTTAGGATTCAAGATTCTGTAAGTAATCAACGTTTAGAATTTAAAAGAGGATGTCAGTTGGACTCTTATCAAGGTTTAACAGGTGCTACACCTTATAGATTGTGGTTAGGGTGGAACACTGGCGATGTCATTATTGGAAGACCTAATAATGCTTCAAGAATTACGATTAACGGTAATGTTCATACTTCATACAATTTTGCTCAAGCACATGGAACATCATATTTTGAAGGTGCTGTATATATGAAAGGACATTTATTTACACATAATGATTTTTCAACAGAAATTAAAACTAAAATTGATAATTTAGACAATGCATTAACTCCGTATTTAGAAACATACACCCCCTCGGCAACAGAAGGTTTTTTATATTCATCATCCTAATTTTGTTGCTTGTAGTATTGGCGATATTACAAATTCTTCTAACCAATATTTTATGTGCGACGGTGCTGTATCTAAAACCATTTTCAATAAACCAGTTGATATATTAGGTGATGTATATACAAATGGCGATTTAACAAGAGTTTCTGGTAAAACGATTGAAGTCAATCAAGTTCAGTCAGTATCAGGAAATACTTTATTATTACAAAATTCACCGAGTGGCAATGTTCAATTTGGCGACACTTCAAAACTAATAATTAATAATGCTTAAATGTATCTCGATACAAATGATTTAATAATCAGGAATAGCAACACTTCAAACTCTATTAATTTGGTTGTTGGATTATCTGCAACATATGCTGATAATAAAATTATTTTGAATAGTGGAAGTAATAGCGAATTACGAGGCGACTGGACTATTGACGGTGACATGACTCTTGGAATTGCTCATAAAATCAATTTGAGACATTTAAATAGTGATGCTGTTTTAAGATTAGAAGCATCAACAACTATTGATAGTTATATTGATGGCACTAAATCTTTACAATTGGACGATACACAATTTTCATCATTCAATGGATTTAATTTAAGTAGTGATAAGAGACTGAAAGATAATATAGAAGATGTAGAAGATGATACTATAAATATGGTAAAAAAAACATTAAGATTAAAACATTTGTTAAAAGTCAAGAAACCAGAAAAACTGAATTAGGATGGATTGCTCAAGATGTTCAACAATACACAAATCCTAAACATAATATTGTAAATGATTCGGGAGAATACTTAACAATGTGTTATGACAGAATGGCTTGTATTAGTTGGGATGCTTTATCAAAACTAATCCATCGTGTAGAATATTTGGAAAACAAAGTCTTTAAAAAAAAATAAATAAAAAAGAAAAGTCTAAATAATACTTATGCGATAAGTAATACTCTTAACATCAAGGAACTAACGAAGATTTCATATTAATATCAAACTTTAAAATTAATTCTATTTTATTAATCTAAAATAGAACTAATTAGCGACAGCAACCATCGCATACTCATGCTTGTATTTCCTGCTATGGTGATACTTTGGTTTATCTTCATCATTTTCTCCTTTTTCCTTCTTCTCCATTGCTTCTCTCTCCGCTTTCTTTTTGTGATACAATGCTTTGCCTGTTATTCTTTTTCTCGCCCTTACACTATCCATATATTCGGGGTCTTCTTCCTTTCTCTTGTGATAATACAGTCGGCAATACAAAGCCATTTGTTCTTTGATTTCTGCCAATGTCATATCTTCAGGTTTCTTTTGTGTGGTCATTTTATTCTAATATTATATGGTAATATTTCTTTAAGACTGTTTGAAGCGGTATGCTTTCATTAAAGCTTATGACAAAAGGCATTTAAAGAAATACTTATTATTATAAATATAATATAAATATATTCATGACTAAAAAACTTATCCGACAATATACCCAGAACTTAAGAACTACAAGAGATAGTAAAATTGGCAAAGTCCCGCCGGATATACAAGCAAAAATCAATAAAATAGTTGATTTGTATGAAGACCGCAAGATTTCACAATATGAAACGGCAAATAAATTGATAAATGACATCAGCATCAATGATACAAAGAAACGAAAATCAGGATTGAAGAGATATGATAAAGCAGTGGCAAAATACGAAGAATCAGAACCCATAACCGAAAGAATGGCAAAGACAGCAAAGAAAGCAAGGACAGGAAAGGAAGTTAAAGCAGTAATTAAAACACGCGACAAGCAACCCATCTTTAAAAGAAAAGCAATATCGGGATTAGCAACAAAGGCAAAGGATATTTTCAAGAACAGGAAGACTTATGATGTAAAATTTATGTTATTTTCAGTTGAGAACAGGTCAGGTGTAAAGCGACCAGCATTTACAATGGACGGTAGAGAATATTACCCTCTCATTATCAACACCAGAGGTGAGAAAAAAGAAGGGACGGTAGCAACTGCACACGTCAAAGCAAGTCAGTTTCTGGAAACAGTGGTTCAAAGGAAAAATAGAAGATATCATAAGGATGAAAAGGGACTGTATAAAAGGGTGATGCTGATAATGAACACCAGTAGCGAATTTGATGATATAGGGCATCTTGTGGAATACGCTGACGCCATTAGAATTGAAAGCGTTGAACTGGTTGAAACTGACACCTCAAACTACGATGAAAGAGAGCAACCATTGAGGGAAAGTCAGAATATAAGCATCTATTATAGATACATCTAGACCGAAGTTGACGCCGATGCTTTAACAATAAAAGAAGCATTACAAAAAAAGGAATATAGAGATAATGAATGTTGGATAAATGCTTTACTTGATAACTTTGAAGGGACAGACCTATTGAGAGAGAAGCGACAACAAAAGAATTCTATACCAACATTATCCCGTAATAAGGTTTTGGAATTGCTGGAAATGACAGAAGAAGAGTTTATCAATAATGGAGCATCAATAAACCAAATGGATAGGGTCTTTAAATTCTTCAATATTCCAGTCAGACTTTACAACTTTACAGGCGGTTTAATTTATCAACATGACCCCAAAGACTACGAAAAGGGCAGAGTTAAGATGTTCAGAGGATTAGTTAAGAATAACCATATTTATTTGTTAGACCATGATTTAAACACATTAAGGCAAATGCAAGCAAACGAGGAAGGATTTAAAGCACCAACTACAAGCATATTTCATATTACTGACAGGAATGAACCTATTAAGTATAAAATGTTTGATGATGTAGATGATTTGTTAAAAATGCGGGATGAAGAAGAATATGCCTTAATACATTCTGACAATGATATGGTAAAAGTATTTTTTCAACTCAACGAAGCAGGATACAAACCCTACATTAAATATGGCAATTCCGGACAAATTGCTAATATTATGTGTAAGTGTTATTACAAAAAACTCAAAAAATACATTAAATATAATATTGTATCACAGAGTTTATCAACAGATAGGATTGATGAAGATGTAGCAATTGATGATGAAGACACATATAATCATATTGTTAGGGCTATGTTCCGATTTCAAAAGGACATGTTTAAGGAAATCCACTTATCATATTACAGTGAAGTGGATATTAAGATATTGGAGGAGTGTAAAACTATTGTCCCGGTTGGGATGTTTGATAATAAGGTTAATATTAAAAAGTTGAGGGAGATTGACATTAGAAAGGCATTTACCTTTGGTGGGTGCTGTATTAAATACATCCCAAGATTTACTGAATTTGATGTTTTTAAATCCTTTACTCAAGATTGTGATATTAATAGTTTTAATAATCTAACTTTATACATTGTAGAAGTCTATGAAGGAAACATATTTTTTAACAAGAAATATAATCTGATTTACGGTAAGTTTTTAAAGCAGTTGTTAAAGCGTGATATTAAGTTGAAGATATTATATTACAAACAACCTAATCATGTTTATAAAGTTAATTACAATAACATCATTGATGAACTCTATTCTACAAAAATATCAAGCAATGAAGATTTAAATAAGCAACTACAAAAGAAAGTAGCAAACATAAGCATCGGTATGCTGGAAAATCGCATAACACATCACAAAAAAGTAGCACATTTAACTCATTGAGGGAGGCATGTTATTATCAAAAGTTAAATGGTGGCAAGATTTATACAATCAGTCAGTACCAAACAGAATTAGAAGAATTAGAAGATGATGAAATGAGAGTAAAGGATACAGAGGGCGTCGCGTATTATGTATTGAATGTGTCAGATAAAAAAGTATTGACTAATGGATTTATGTATATTAACGAACTGCTTTTACAATACCATACTGTAATGTCAAAATGTATGAAACATATAAAACATTAACTGATAATAATGTTAAAGTGTATAGTGTTAAAACAGATAGCATAACTATCCACGAAGACGATTTGGATAAAGTGTATGGATATAATTATTTGAGAAAATGGCGGGAAGGACTGCTGAAATTTGGCGATGAGATAGGCGACTGGAGACTTGAAGAGAAGCACACTATAACATTACCGACCCAACCATATAAGTATAAGTTTCATGAATTACCTGAAATACCGAAGATTAAGAACATTAATATGTCTATTGAAGATGAATGGAATACTGAAAGCATTTGTAAAAAAGTTATTAAACAAAATCCATGCCTTGTGAAAGGGAAAGTGCCGGGCACAGGTAAGAGTTATATAGGCGAATATTTCCAAACAATAAATTATAATGTTCTGTTCGTTGTTCCAACAAATAGACTTTTACAAGAGAAAGAAGTAGAAGCAACAACATATAACATTTTTTTTAGCATTGCCGTTCATGAAGATGTCGGAGAGAAATTACCAATTTATGATTATTCGCCTTATGATGTAATAGTGTTTGACGAAATATATATGTCAAATTTATATGTGTTGAATAAAGTAAGGTTATTTATTCAGAATAATCCGGATAAAATCGTAGTTGCTACGGGCGATGTTAAGCAATTACAAGGAGTCGAAGTAATGACCAACTGCCAAGACCCGGCGACATACATGGATAATTGTTTGGATACAATCTTTAAATACAACATCTTCTTAACAATTTGTAAAAGAGTAGGTGCAAACGATAGTGAAGAAGGAGAAAGAAACAGAGCAATAATTAATGATATGTATGCTGACTTTTGGGAAAATACATTGCCAATAAATGACATCATACCCAAATATGTTGAAATCACTGATGATATAATGGCATCAGAGCATAACATTGCTTATACTAATTTAAGGTGTCGGTCTGTCTCCAATGAAATCCGGGACAGATTAGACATAAGTGAGAAATATGTAGTGGGTGATATGTTAATTGCCAGAAAATGGATTAAACAACCACGGGTAAATGTCAATTTAAGATACAGGATTACACATATAGAAGATGATGAATTAGGAAAACAAATAACATTACAAAACATAGCAAATGAAGAAGATGAATTTATGTTATTTGAACCTGTGGTTGATGCTAACTTTATATATTCATACTGTGCCACATGTCATTCATCACAGGGAGCAAGTGTAAAAGAAAGCATCAGTATTCATGAATGGAATTTATCATTTGTATCCAGAGAGTTTTTATGGACGGCAATTACAAGGTGCGTTGATTTCAGAAAAGTCAGATTTTTCAAGAATGATGACTTTGATAAACAAATGGATAAAAATATGATAATGAGATATTTTCAGAATAAAGTAGAACATTACAAGATACAGGACCGTCGCGCTCAAAGAGAAATTAATGAGGAAGAATACATAAGTGCTGAGTGGTGCTTACAACAGTTTCGTGCCAGATGCCAAAAGTGTAATAGTCCGTTTAATTTTGAAACAAAGCAAGGTAAATGATGTAGTAATTTTACAGCACAAAGGTTATGTAATTTTCGTCCGCATGAAGTGGATAACTGTATTGCCTACTGCGTCTATTGTAATGTATCAGCACATTAAGATTTTAATATTGTTTATATTAAAATCTTAGTTTTAGACTAAGAAAGGTTTAAAGAAATAATACCTATATATAGTAGAGAGTAATGAAGGAACAAGAAGTAAATAATTATATCAATAAGAAATGCTATGACTGTTGCCACTTCAAAAAAGAACATATGGAATTATACAAAATGAATTTACCTAATGGAATAGCTAATAATATTATTGATTATGCTTTGGGTAAAGAAGATGAATGTAAAATTTGTCAGGAATGGAGAGATAATCAAGAATTAATCAGATATCATTTAAACCTGGAAAGAAAAAGTAATAGACATATTGGAGATGAAATTTGATATTGTTAAATGTGTATGAAAGACCACCTTATAGTTATGTTAGAATATTTCTCAAAATCGGTAAGAAAAAGTATGAAATAATTAACCACATATTATGGATGTTGTTGCATCGTAGGAGAGACGGGTCTGATTTAAAAGGAGACATTAAATCATATATTGAAAGCAAACAGTTTAATGTGAAAAATACCGTGAGAGCTATTAATATTATTATTAAAATGATGTATGAAAGACGTAAGATATATACACAATTTAATAATCATCAATTAACTTATTATCCTGAATTTAAATTATAAATAATATTATCAATATAATAAATCTTAATTTATTATATGGATAAACAAAAAATAATTAGTGATAGTTATTATGATAAAAGCGGTTATGGCAGTAAAGGAATAACGTTGAAAGATGCCAGACAGAAAGATAAAACTATTACTATGAGTGATGTAAATGAATTCTTTAAAAATAATGTTGAGGAAAAAAGGAAAATGCGAGGGCAGAATAGTTTTGTTGCTCCACACTCATTTTGGGAATTCCAGTTGGATTTGTTTTTTATTTCTAAAAATGATTTGGAAAAGCAAAAGTTTAGAATTGGATTGATATTAATTGATATATTTAGTAAATATGCTACTGTAATACCTATTTCAAGTAAGCAACCGCCAGACGTATTAGCAGGAATAATGGAAGGCATTCAGAAAATGGGCGGAAAACCCAAAATGATATACAGCGACGAAGAAGGCAGTTTATTTAGTTCTACCATTACAGATTATCTTGATGAGGAAAAAATTGAATTACACACCACGAGAGGCCACCCTGCTTTTGGAGAAAGATTTAGTAGAACCTTTAAGGATATGCTTTTTAAAAGAGTTGATGCGGATGAAAAGAAAGGTAAAAACAATATACAATGGATAGATTATACAATAGAAATTTTAATAACTTACAATAATAAATTAGTAAGTTCCGTTACGAAAATGACACCATTAGAAGCAAGGAAGAAAAAGAATGAGTTTGAAGTGAAACTGAATATATCAATGAATGCCAGAAAAACCCGTGTGTATCCTGATTTAGATGTAGGGGACAAAGTCAAGATAATGAGAAAGAAAGCGATTAGCGAGAAAGAGAGAACCAGTCATTGGTTAAGGACAGTCCATACAATAACTAAGATAGAAACTAAATTAGGACAAAAATATTATTCTGTTAGTGATTTTCCCAAACCTCTATTGCGACATGAAATGTTGAAATTATAGTTTTAGACTAAAAAGGTTTAAAGAAATAATACCTATATATATTAGTGAGAATGGAAATTGATAAATTACCTGTTGAAATATTGAGCAATATAAATTCCTTTAAATTTGGCAAACCCGAGTATATAAAAATAAAAAGTTGTCATAACGAAGCATTGAGAAGAATACAGACCAATTACAAAATTAAAACAACTGAACCACAAACAATATACAAATACCTAAAACTAATAAATGGAGGAACACAGAAACAAGTTAAAAGGGAATATGATATTGAAAGAAGAGTGCCATTTGGAATGGACAGCATTGAAAGTATTATCAACAAGCAAAAAGATGAGTTATTAAGTTTAATCTATGAAGACGTAGAAGATAATACTGATTTTCAAGTCAAATTAGATGTGTTTTTAGACATAAGAGTAAGGATTAGTGAGCGAGAATGTAAAGAAGGCATGTTTTCAAGTTTAAGCATAAGTTTCTGTCCTTATGAAATGAATGAAGATAATTACATAAACATAAATGAACACAATATTAACAAAGTGTTGAGTGAAGCAGTCAAACATTTGAAGAACGGCATTCAAAATTTGCACCAGTGTTTTTACTGTTTTGGCATACAATCATTTGGTTTCAGACTAATCATTGAAGAAGATGTTTAAATAACAGCATTGTTAAGATAATTTGTTATTATCTTAAACATGTTGATATTTTGGACTTTGTTATGTTCCTTGTTTGGTTTGTTGTGTGGTTTGTTGTTTGGTGGTTTTTTCTATGAGGGTCTTACCCAGACCTCGTTATGGATTATGTCTAAAACTATTTAAAGGGTGGATTGCTTATTATAGTAGAAGATTATGGAAAGGACATATTGCGCGTGTTGTGGATGTCATAAGGATGGACATTTGTTTACCGATAGTTGTAAAACTTGTGATAGATGCCGTGAAAGGCAGAAAATGAAAGACCAAAGAAAGAGACTGAAAAACGCCGCGGATAAGAAACAGAAACAAATAGAAAAAGGAGAAAAACAATACTGCACACATTGTAAGATGAATAGAAAGATTGGGTTATTTTCGGAAAATCATAAAACTTGTGATTTGTGTAGAGAAAAAATGAAAATCTACTCGCAGACATGGAGAGATAATCATAAAGAGGAGATACGAGAAATAAACAAAGACTATGGCATGAACATATTTGTGTGCTCTGTTTGTGATTGTAAGGTTAGATTGAAACATAAGGCGAGGCATGAAAAAACAAAGAAGCACATTGATAATTTAAAAAGAATGAGGTTGAGGATAATTGAAATGGTCTGAAATGGTTTAAGTTATTCTTGAAAAATGAATAACTTGAAACATTTTATGATTGTTTATATGGGTTTTGGTGAGTGGATTGATAAATTATGTTGGGCGGGAGTTGAAAAAAAAAGGGTAGATGAGGTCTGGGTAAGCTACCGCTTGCTCCAATACCATATTGGGGGGGGGGTAGCAACACGGAACACGGGACCATATATAGGCCTTCCTATACTGCCTTCAGCAGGTATATACAGCCTACTGAATCGAGAACCACAGTACAACCTGTCGCATCATAGCCATCGCTTTCCAGGGCCGAGTACAATAGTCTACAACTGTATTCCAGGTCATACTATAAACTTACTTGCCCAAAGGACCTGGACATACAAGGTGATTTGCTTTGGGGGCCACAAAGCATGGACCAAATCAGGGCAACCAATAAGGTGACAAGGTCGATTAGCGTTGGGGCAACGGAGTAAATAAGTAGTTGAACCAAGTAGCAAAATGGCCCCAGGATACGGCGCATGGCCCCCATGCGCCATCGGGGAAAAAGGCACATCCTGATTTCTGTTTGAAGCCACCCCCTTGCAAAAATTGAAACCACCCCGCAACAAAGGGACCCCCCCCAATATGCAATATGGGTTCAAATCAAATGGAAACCACTTCCAAAAACGAAAGGAAGCACCCCCCCCAGTTCTGGACCACGATGGCCGGACCTGAAACTCGGTGTGGTAAGCCGATTTTGGGCTTTAAGCCCCATGAAACCAGGTAGAACATGTAGAACCCATAACTCATACCAAGGGATATGTTTTGGTGGCGTTTTGCTGGCTGAGCTTGAAGCTTAAAGCTCGCTGGGTGACCCCTTCCATACAATCATCTCCTCCCCGAACCCCTTGCCGCGAGGTTAACGCAAGAAGGCCGTACTTTCATCCACTCAACAGGTAGAACCAGTAAACGCGAAAGATGCACACCACTAATTATATCTTGGGCCAAGATCTGACTCTGCTTCATAGGGAACCCCTAACCTTGAACACACTGTGGATGGACGAAATCCTGCACCGAAGAAACCCTAGAATGATGCTTCTGTAACTACCAACTTGCACAATGGTTTCAACCATGGTTTCAAGCCGTGGAGCGAACGGATTTCGTCCATCAGTAGCTTTGAACCCGTTCTGCCCGGCCGAAAACATGCTGCACTGTGCATTTCCAGGCGACGCGTCGATGCCAAGTCGCGACTACCGGGCGAAACTTCGCAGGAGCTCAATAGCCTTGACCACCTCCGGATCCTCCTTGCCTAGCGGAACGGACAAGGCAATGCATGTGGGAATTTATGTCCGCCACAACTCTAAAAAATCATGCTCCAACGACTTCGGGCAGTCTTGGCGCAGGTGTTGTGCTACTTTTGTCATATCATGTTTTGCCGGTCAAAAACGGCCACATGGGGGGCCCAGCATTTTCTCCAAAAACCAGGACTTGAAACCAACAATTCCTGGTTCCCTCCATCTTTGCCCTTCAAGCAACAAGTCTTTGCCGGATCAGTGCAAAGTCTAAGATGTACACTGCCCGCAAACCCCTGCGGGCCTCACCCTTTTTCAGGTCGCTTATCAAATTAAACCATTCGGGGTAGTGGTTTGGAGGTAGAGGGAACGGAACATTTAGTGCTGCAAACATTTTTTGTGCGTCCTGCTTTCTCTGCGACTTGCGGTTCCTTTTTGCCAGGGCGCAGGGCGAGATCGTGATGAGCCAGGCGAAGTTCATTTGTTCCTCGCAAGGCGTTCGTCTTTCACCGACGGTTACCTCTGAAAGCACTAAAACAATGTAAAACGATCCAGGGAGGACTCGAACCTCCATGATTTGCCTGGATCTGCTGCAAACAATGGTTACCACCCAGATGGCCATCATAGGAGAAGCAAGCTTTCGAAAAACAGTTCGATGATACGCAAGGCTGTTGTGCCAAAGACATTCTAAATGAACATGTTGTACAGTGTCAGTTCGGGCTTAACTTGCATCCCAGAATCCAAGGCAGCGGTGAAGTGCTGTGGCAGGTGCTCTGGAGCCTCGCGACGGCCCAAAGTTTGGTCGCCGGAACAAGCACGGAGGCGAGTTTTGGGGGGGCACTTGCCAGATTTAAGGGGGGGGTGGTTGCCAGGAAAAGGAAAAAGGTGATCATGTTTTAGGAACCACTAAAAATGGACCAAAGGGAAGCCACAAGAATCACCAAAAGGTCGATTCGCTGCGCTTTGGCGTTTGCTGGCTGTTGTTGAGGAAACTGTGTAATGTGTGTGTGTGTGTCCCTTTAAGCCAGGGTGATAACAGTACGCTCATATCAGGGGACCGCAGGTTTTAGTCCTTGGTTCCATTTACCAGGGTTCCATTTTGGGTACCTATTTTTGACCCACACCCATATGGCTTTGCCGGCTTTCACCGAATTTTTGGGGCAGATCCCCGGTCAGAGGGACACGTGGGGCTACCCTTCAATGAACGTGGAACCCAGCAGGGGGATCCCTTCAAAGGAACATGGTCTTCCAGGACGCCCTAGTCAGGTTCCGTGTTAGTGGACGGAGGGTTCCCCGCCCCATGAAGTTTGTTCGGGAATCCAAAAGTGGTTGGTGGACATGGATCCCTTCAAAGGATGGGGGGGTCCATAACACACACACAGAGCGCTGTGCCCATCTGCAACCCAGGGCTTTCCCTTGGGAATCAACCCATCTAAGCTGCGCTCAGCACATTTCCATTGGGGGAACAAGGATCGACAAGCACTCGTTTTGGGGGTTGATTTTAAAGGGACCCCCCTCCAACAAAAAAAAGCAAGAATTGATTTGCGCAGGAGGCCAACTTGGTCAAACCATGGGCGTCTTCTTTCAGGGATCCCATTGGCTTAAAAGCAGGGAAACCAACAGAAAAAACCGACCCTTTTGAGACGCGGTCCAAACCAAAAACTTGGGAAACCAATACATTCTACAACCACCCATATCTCATGGAATGAGAACTGCAATTACTTTTTGCTCAGGGAATGAGAAATGGAATGACCCCCTATTAAAACAACTTGTCGTGGCTTCCTTGAAGGGAATCCCACGGTTCATTCGTAGCACCCGCGAAAGAAACCCCACTCATTTCAAAGCTCGGCGGCTTTCTCTGCAAAAAGTTCAACTTTTGGGTGGTTTAATTTGGAAAACCCATGAGTTGGCCAAAAAATACCAAGTCCTAACATCCAAGCTTCTGATGTATCTTTCGATCGAAATCCGCGCCTTGACGCCGCCCAAGACCTCCAGTTGCTTCTCCACCAGCTCCACCACCTCCGAAGTCGACTTTTTTGTTGTTGTTGAATTTCTTTTTTTTTCTTTTTCCATTTTTGTTGCTTTATCAACTGCTGGGGTCCGTGTGTCGTGTGTGTGTGTGTCTGTGCGTGTTGTGCTTTCTTCGTTGTTGGGGGTGCCTGGGGTTCCAATTTGGGATTTTGGGGGGGTTCGGTTCAACGGGAAGCTTAAAAGAAAAAAAACTTGTTTAGGGGTGCCCTAGGCCCTACTTTGATCCATACCCAGTGGGTTCCTTTTGGGTAAGACACGGGTATGCTGTTTGAGGGTACCTGTTAGGTGAGTTTAAACTGGAAACATCGAAAGTGAGATCCCTAATCAGGTTGTGTCGTCCTTGTTAGGGGCGTGTTTTGTTTGCTGCGGCTTTAATAGGTCACCAAAAGGAACAAGGAACAAACATAGTGTTGGGTAATTGACTAATGTTGACCCCAGATCAATAAACCGGTTATATGATATATGAATAGGTCGTGTTCCCCTCCAATAGTGACAAGTCCCCACTAAAAGGGGGACACACCCCAATATTAAGAAGCTGATTTTTGTTGTTTTTTAACCAGGGATAACATTGTATACTGTATTTTAATACACACTCACAGCGGAACTGCCAAATGCCTTGTATCGACTGGGGTGCTTTTGACCATCCTTGGCAATGTGAGGTACCTCCAAAAACTATGGGGTCAGATACGGCTTATTCAGCCTACCCTAAAATCTAAACAAACGAGAAGACCCCTTTTGGGGGGGGGGGGAGGCATCGAGGGTACGGAGGAGAGCTCTAAAAAATTCCATCAAATCAGAGAAGTCCCACTTTTTTCCAAAGCGGCGATTTCCCATCTGGGGTACTTCGCCCACATCTGGATTGCTCGGTGTCCTCTTGCCCAAAACACACACACACACACCATTCTTTGGGGGGTACCAACCCCGACAAAGAAACAACAGCACACACACACACACATATTTTTTTGGGGGGGGGTCCATCTCCCATGCCTTGACACGACCTTGTATTTTGCCCCAAAGAACCAGCACCACTATTTTGTTGGAGTGGGGGGGGTCAGTCCATCTGGCCACGTCGGCATGTTGGCGGGGGGGGGGGCGTCGGCGCCCCCGCCTCATAGGCCTGGGAGGACATCTGGGCGGCCTTCACACGCAGCTGGGGCAGCAGAACCTGTGGTCTCCATTTCGGCGGCGGTTCAGGTCGGCTGAAAGGGAACCCCGTTCGTTCCGTTTTTCAAGACGGGTACTGACCGTGGTCTCTTTTTGAGGCGGTCAAAGCGAAACACCAAGCTGACGAAGAGGCGAACAAGCTGAGGAAAGGGATGGCTGGAACCACCAAGTCAGGTAGGTTGGGAAGCCAAAGGAAAAGTAAGCTTTGGCGCATTTTGGGACCAGATCCCGTTTTTACAAACATTTTTGGGCCAGATCCCATTTACCATGGAAAACCTGGTTCTTCAAGACATGCCCTGAACAAGCGCGGATATTTGGAGCAGGGGGTAAGCAGGATTTGCTTGGGTTTGGGGTTCCTTTGGGTCTACCGAGTTCACCACCTCTTCTTTGGGCTTCCATTTTCTGTGGGTCCCAAACAAATCAGGTGGAAAAGGTTCGAAGACATCCCCTGAACAACTGGGTCTACTTTGGGTGCAAGAGTTGCGATCCCTGGAAGGCTTGGGTTGGTATGTTAGAACAAAGTCGCTCTTTACAGCCCGCCGATAAAAATGACTGAACAAAAAAACGACAAAAAGCAACAGCTTGCCGAGAGCAGTGAAGACCTCGCACCGCTCACTGGCCAAAAGATAAGGGCGAATGAGTGGCCCTTCAAATGCAAAAAACAACAGAGATCCCGGTAAACCCCTAAACAATAGAAGTTCAAACTGTTCTCAGCCGTTTAGGATTCACCAAACAATGACATTGGTTTTGTGGCCCAAACAGGCAGCAACTCCCAAAGTCGCAAGTTTCTAGAAGGCGGCTCATGAAAGCTTTGCGTTGACAAATACAAGTCTCTGCATGGGCTTGACATGGCTACCAGCTGCGTGTGCCTGAGTGAAAAGGAAACCCAAAGGCAACCAACCAGGAAGAGTAGCTCATGAGACACCCAGCACTTCGCCCACATCAAAACTGGCTACGCCGAACATATCATTTGTCTGGCTCTCCATACTTGGTCTACCCCAAACTGAAGGAGACTCTCCATATCTCGGTTGCTTTCTGCTCCCCTGCTGAAAGTTTTTAACGTTCAGTGGTCTAATTTGGAAAACCCATGAGTGGGCAAAAAGTGGTTCCGTCCCAACATTCCTTGGCAAAATGCACCAAAGATACCAAAGATATGTGGTCTACCTGATCTGAAGGAGACCCAGCATCCAAGCCGCCGTGAGCGTCTCTTGGTCATTCAGGGACCGGAGAAACTCGCGCTGCCTGCGAGCCATGCCTTGGAATCCTGAAGCAAACCCCCCCGTGGAGACAAACTCTCCAGGGTTTTTGAATTACCTGGGAATACACTTGGTATTGACCCCATTTAGGCACATGTCCGGACATGGGATTACAGGGTGTAATACAAAAAACCCTCAGACAAACATAATGGCAACCTGGGATTGATCAACCCCCAGTTGATTTGTAGGTGGCGTGTTTGGGGGTAGGAACAGTCTTGCGACCAGTGGCCATGCTAAAAACCGCGTTTTGGATTGAAAATGCTTAGTGGGAACCCCCCAAACGGCCTCTGAACACTTAGGAATCCCAGAGAGGATTCCAAACTCTCTGTTGCCTCTCAAGCGGGTCGGGAAGGTTTTCTGGCAGCCCATGGAAAAAAACAACATGGAACTCTCTGAAGAAAATGTCTTGGTGTTTCACCACAACAACTCCGAGTCCCACAAAATGTCCCAAACCCATGGTTGTGGAAACCACCCGTTCTGATACCAGCATGGTTGGTCCTGGTATCACAGAAAGTGGCCCTACCAAATTGTTGCAACCCAATCCAAAGCGAATGTTCTCAGTCCCTCAAGGGCCCATGAGAAGAAAGGCACCCGTGTTGATGGCTGATTCTTGCGGGGGGTTCCCCCTAAAGCAAAGTTGAAGAAGCAAAAAATGCCACCACCAGGGTTCCCAACTTCCCCCTTCAAACATCACCACGCCAAGATTATCATATTCCCTCAAACTGGCCCAAAGATGATGCTGAACCTAAAACCATCCCTTCGATTTCGTCTTAAACTTAGGGTTGGCCTGTGAGCCAACCCCTTTTCGGGGTGTCCCTACTGTGGATGGACGAAATCCATTTCGCACTACTCTGAAACCATGGAAACCATTGTTTGTTGGCATTTGCACGGGAATCCTCCTTCCAGGGTTTCCTAGGTGGTGCAGCAGGTTGTCCATAGCAAGACCACCCAACGCCCAAAAAGAAAACTCCAGTCTCGCCTCTTGTCGAAGTTGGAGCGCCTCTGCGGGTGCCTCGGGATTTGAGGGACACCTCTGCCCTGTTCCTTGGATTGGTTCACCAATGCAACAGTTTGAGTTGACGGGCCTGATTATTTTACCATAATACAGGTCACCCCCCTAAGTGGTGGGATAAAGGGAAGCAGTCCCATTTTCTGACTGTGATGACCCCCATAAACCGTCAACATAATGAGCCCAGGTTGAATTTGCTGGGTTCCAGCCGCACACTCAAAGACCAGACATGGATCTGTCTCATGAAACTCTAAGAGGATCCGAAGGAAACCAACTGTCTGAAAGGGTCCCTCATTTTGACACACACGCAAAACAATGAAAGCTTGAAGCGTCGTCTTTGGACAAGTGAGCAAGGGTATCCATTTCTTTGCCAAAAAACCTCCGAGGGGGTTTACCGCGAGTGAGAGTTGTTGTTCCAACCTGTACAGCTGAACTGTCTGGTCTGCCCGAATTGGGGCACTCAGTTGAAGCACCCGCCGAGTGCTCCAGACCCACTGTGTAGATCCTCAAGAATGGGAATGGGGTTGTGGGGCACGTTGAAACCCAATGTGTTTTGCTTTGAGTTTCCTTTCAAACAAATCCCAAGTGGATACAGATTTACAAGAAAGTCATTCGAATGATTTGATTCTAATGTTAAGATGGAAACACACAGCAACAAAAACATAACATCAAGACATCCGGTGCCCATGGGGAAAACGAGCACACTTCTTTCAGTTCCACCCCCCCCGACTGAAAAGACGTTGAACATAAGCCCAGGCGATATTCCCAGCAGCAAGCCCGATAGCCATTGATCGGATAGGCCTATCCACCGCAAAGTTGAAACGGATTGCCGCACTGCAGGTCTGAACTATGTTTGACGGGTAAGGCGTAAAAATGTCCTACCCCCGACCTCAGGGGTCAGGGGCCAAAAAAAAAGACACCTCGGGGCGGAGCTGAGAATTGTGGGATCGAAAACAACCCGAAATGGGATTCCGTCGGTTGCCCTTTCGAACTTCCCAGGCTTTTTTGCAAGCGCCGGAAAAATCCCCGGGGGAAACTGCTGAGGCACGAGAGGTGGCAGTAGCTGCAGTTGCTGCCGTGCGGGCAGATCCTCACACATCGCAAAACCAAGCCTCGCCCCCCCTCTCGACCATCATTAGGCTGATAGAATCAGATCATCATGCGCCGTTCAATGATATTCGCCCCGGTTGCGCTTCCTGCGGTATGTCACGAGCCCCCTGCAGTGCCGGGGCTGGCAGTACAGCAAACCATTTCACCCCCAAACCACGTCCAGTCTCCCCATCCCCTAGTCCAACCCCAGCCTAGTCCATTCCACAAACAAGGAGTGTTTTGTTGTTTTTGACTTCGAAGTCGCATGCCAATTTTTGGGTGTCCTTGAAATACTGATGGACACAAACAACCTGAGCCAGACGAGATGAAGCGCCATGAATATGGTTCGATTTGTTGGGAACTGAAAACCAAGCGGGGTGTCTCCAAAATGGAACAACATTACAGGTGGCTTTCCTGCTGGCTTCCTCAAACCCAAAAAAATACTCAACAAAACGACACCCTGGCGTTTTCTCCCCCCCCCCCAAACACGACAAAAGCAGAAAGGGGGCTGCAGCCTAAATCAAAAGGCACAAAACCCATCAGGGCGATCTTCAAGGGATCCAACGGCTTCGAGCGATGTGGCTGGCTATCGCAGTGCACCAGAAACAAGCTTTCTCAACTTTTGTTGGCTCATCGGGATGAACATGTCATACCCAAGCAAAGCCACCGTGTTTTTTGGGGCAAGACAATGTTTTCACGCCCCCGGAGGGCCAAAGATCCAGAGCGCGGTACTTCGAGTGACTCAGGTGCCAAAAGAGCCGCACCTCCAAACCGATTAACCCGTGTCCAGGAGAAAAAATCGAGAATCGGCTCTCACAGGGAACCCCCTCTCAAACAAAGAACGGAGTCCGCTTCCCACTAACTGGTGGTTTGGGTTGGTGGTTTGGTGGTTGTTTCCCATTTACCCCCTACAAGAACCAGTTCAAATCCAAACTCCAAACCAATCCAAACCACCTGTGGGACAACTCCACGCGTTTGCTTGGGCGCGCACAAAAACGTGGCAGATGCAAGCCGAGGATCCCCCGATGGGCGGCCACATGCACGCAAGGCCTTTTGCAGAGCCAAGGATGCCCCACGCTGCCGGGGTTTACCTGGCGAATTGCACACACTCCCCAGGTGAATGTAGCTATTGCCTTACCCACCAAACAAACGCACGTAAATAAGCGAGTTGGTATCTGTCTTGCAAAATAACAAAAATGATAATAGTACTAACGGTCTTCCCTCAAAAGACTTGAAAGTGTTGTCGGCTCTTAAGATCCGGTTTGTGCACTGATCGACCTCCATAAATTTGACCTTTGTACCCAACAGGTTGGTCGAACATCTCGCACCCCCAACCCCCCGACCCGCCCCAGGCTGGCCATGAGCTTGGAAGCCAAAAACTCATTTCGAGTGCGGACTCCTTGGGTTCCATGCATGCGAACCTGTGATTTCTTCGGAGTTGCAGACCGTTTTGTGGGTTTTGAAGGGAAACCAAAGGGAAAGCCCATGGGCCATTCCGGCGGGAACCCAGAAGACTCGCTCACGTAAATCTGCAAGCTCGGCACTCCCGAACCAAAACGGCCATTGAACAGGTATCTTTCAGGGCTGCAGTTCAAGCTGGAGCTGTCTCTTGAGGGCACGGTCTTTGAGGTATCGCTACTCCTAAAACCTGATGGTTGATTCTAGCAAGATGTTGTAAACATGTCTATCAGCCTTACATTTGTTCTTCTTCAAACAAGTAGAATCACCTACTAAAGTCGCCAATGCGGGTTTCGGGCGCTCACTTGTTGAAGGTCAGGGACCCTTACTCCCCGCCAGGAGGGTCTCAAGGCCCAAGAAGGCAGTCAGAGGGGGTCTTGTGGTCTGTGCTTCTGGAGGGCTCCTGAAATCTGAAGGGTTGAAGACTGGAAGGTTTGGGCAAAAGTGCTCATAAACCTTCCTCTCGATCTGGGTTTGCTCAGAACTAGGAGAAGACGCTACTTACCCCTTTCACTTCTTGCCTTGTAGGTGCATCTGGAAATGGAGGTTCCACCCGCAGCCACTCCGCTTGTTTGGCTTTCAAATGGCTACAGATTTAGGAAACAAAATCTGGGTAGCACGTCTTTTTCTTGAGGGAACCCCGGTGCTTTTGAAGGGAGGCCAAGAGGAAACAGCTCCGCGCCATTTTGGGGGGTTCCAACCTAAAAAAGGGCATCGACCTCGCGTGTTGAAGGGCAGGAATTTCTCTGAGAAAGCCAGCTCCATCCGTCAGGCTTTCTGGGTTCCAGGATCCTGCCTGGCGACTCAACCCAATTCGGGCAGTGTAAAACGAGGAAATGCCCATGTAGGGCGCCTGGCTGGCTCACACATAGGCCTTCATGAAAAAAAGACTCTACTTGGCACCCTCCAAAGGAAGGAAGGCTGTGGAGGGATAATCTGGATATGAAAAATGAGGAAATATCAACTTCAGATTCATCCAGTACTGCAAAGCCCGAAATCATTCGGGTCGCGGTTGTTGAGCACTAGGACAGCAATGTAGGCCAAGTCTGTCTTATATCGCCGCATTTAAATCGAACTCTCTTACCCTTATTTAATCCCTAGTCCTTCATGATCATGGGACGTAACACCAAAGCTAACTCCAAAAAAGACCCCGTGTCCGAGCCCGAACGGCTTACACCCCGCGCCTCCGTTGCACTGTCGGAGTCCCCTGAAACGAGCTGACTCGAAAGCCGAAGAACAAACCTGGGGCTGACGTCTGTTCGAAGACAAAAAGTCCGGGTGTTTGTTCTGTTCCCAAATGGACGGCTCGCTTCCCATTGAGTGGTTCGGCCAAGAAAAGGCCACCAAACATTCCCAAACGTTGCATTTGCCAGGGTAATGGCCTTCCCAACAGCTGACCTTTCCAACTCAGAAAGTGAAAAGAGCGCCTTCGCCACCTGAACTTTCGCGTATGTTGAATGTTGAACGCACAGGACAATCCAACTGTTTCGCATTGCTGGTAAACATAAGTTCTACATACAAACACATCAAAACTGGCACAAGTGCCAAGGGACACCTCACTCACAATGGGCTCATGTGCTGGCTTGTGGTAGCGCATAATTACGTGCGCTTACATGCGAGATTTAGCGGGTTCTCCGCCTTGAGCGCGCCGCAAGGGTTTTGTGTGGGCTTCGATGACTGCAAAGGCAAACAGGCATGATATTTATTTGACCTCTTGCCTCGAATTACTATGCCGTAGCCATATCTTGTATGGATTCTAAAGTCACGTGTTCCACCTGGAACGGTTTCCCTGTCTCTGAAAATGGGCTTTCTTTTAGCATCGCCTGAGGGAACCCCCCATATGAGGAAAGAAAGCTGGGAATTCCAAGTCCAAATGGATGGTTTGGATCGTGCTGAATGTCTGATTGAGTTGTGGTTCCAAATCATGGCGGCTGCAAACGACGTGACTTTGATCCGCTTAATGTGAACTTTTGAATTGAATTGTGTGTTTTAGACTACCCCAGCGCCTTTTTGTGGTCCAAGCACTGCCAATGGAGATTCAGACCCCCAAGGTGAAAAACCGAGGCTTCCCTACAAATAAACAAACAAGCAGGCAAGCAAACAAACAAACAAACAAACAAGCAAGCAAAAATGGCAACAGAACAACCAACGAAGCAAGCAAACAAACCAAACAAACCAAACAAACCAAACAAACCAAACACACCAAACAAACCAAACAAACATATATATTTTTACACGAAACAAACAAAGCAAAACAAAACAAAGCAAAACAAACAAACAAACAAACAACCAAACAAGCAAACAAAGACACAAGGTTTGCCCTGATTCCTCTCCTTTTTGCCACCCAGAGAAACTTCAGAAAATCGTGCCTCCGCTTGCGGTGGACTCACCACTGGACACATAGGCGGTGGCGGAGGCCGGGCAGAACCTGCAGCACTTGTGGACACCAAGCAGAGTTGTGGTTTCCGGGTCCGTGCCGGCGTTCTTCTTGCCAGAGATATGGCCATGGGTCAAAATCCAAATCGTACCCCCAGTGAACATCCCAACCCAACCACTAAAATAGGTTCTGCACCTACCCAAAAATGGTACCATTGGTTTTGACCCACAGCCATATAGCTTGCTGGTGCTCAGTAAGGCATGAGGGAATGAACCTTGGGATTCTCTTACAAAAAGAACACCAGTTGGATGGTTTATGGGGTTCATTCCCTCATTCCCTGCTGAGCACCAGCAAGTTTTTTCCAGAGATGTAATGTCTGTCCTTGGGGGGCCTTTTTCATCGTTGCAACCATGGCATCTATGGCGAGACATACCCATGACCTATGTGGGTTGATTATGTATAGATCTCTGGGTCTCGCATTTGTGTCGCCGATCGTGTGTGTTGCTCCCTTTCAGTAGGAACGCAAAGGGACCGGAAAATAACAAGTTAATCTTTGGAGCCTTGGCAAGAAAGAAGCCAAAGGACAACCAACAGATCTAGAGCTCGGCTTTGGGCAACCGAGGGGAACCAGGAGAAATTCACCAATTTGGGGGAATGGAGAAACATCCAAGTTGCCAGGGTAGCCGCTAAAGACCTAGGGTGCGTCAGCACTGCGTTCGGAGGTTGGACACCCTGAGCTTGGCTGGTACCCTTCCTGTGGGATCTTAAAAGGAACCAAAACCCCAACAGGTGCTCCTTTTTCTTAACTCCAGAACCCCAACAGTTGTTTTTATTGTTTCTTAAAAAACACGCAAACGCACACAAACAGGCAAACACAGAAACCGAAACCACGTGAACACGTTGCGGCCAGAGCCACGGTTTGGCGCTGCTGCGGATGGCGGTCCTCTTACGTCGACCTGCCAGGCCTGCAGGGAGTTCGAACCTCCAAATGGGGTCTTCTCATGTTAGGAACATGTATAATATATACTAGGTCCTCCCAAAAAAGGATAAACGTGCACCACTGGGAGACCCAGTATATACATATGGTACCCCCATGTGTGTTCTTTGATTTTTCTGCTTTTCCTTCTGTTGTGGTGTTTTTTTGGCTTGGCCCGGGGGGAAAAAACAAGGTCGTATGGAAGAGGAAAGAAACCAAGATCTTCTGGTACAAGGAAATGAAACCACAAAAGCCAGGAAACAATACAAACATGGAAAAAACAACAAACCAGGGGCTTCATGAAGAAGGGCCCCAAACCAGGAAAAAACAGCAAAACCAGCAAACCAAACCAGAAAAACAAGAAAAACCAGAGAAAAAAAGAACAGGGTCCTCCAGAAGAAGGGTGACCTCCATCATCTATCTCCTAGACTTGTTTTTGGTTCTTCTGGTGTTTCTGTATTTTTTCTTCTTGTTTTTTCTGGTTTGAGACCCTTCTTCATGAGGAGCTTGGTTTTTGTTTTGGTGTTTCTGGTTTTTCTGGTTTGGGGCCCTTCTTCATGAGGGCCCTGTTTTTGTTGTTTTTTTCTTCTGGTTTTTCTGGTTTGGGGCCCTTCTTCATGAGGACCCTAGTTGTTGTTGCTTTTTGTTGTTTGAAGGGATACATTTGAACAACCCAACAAGACTCAGGGAAAACCAAACAACAAAAACCACCAAGACCAAACCCATTTGGCAAAAACAACACTTCTCGTTGTTGCTTCTCGAGTTGTGCTTCTTGGCATATCCATAATTTGGGCAGGTTTGGTACTGCCATGATCAGGCCATCATGTTCACTGTTAAATTGGAATTCAACACTCCTTTTCAAGCTCCTGATGCAGCTCTTTCCAAGGCTCCTTAAAGAAGGCTCCTGGTCCGGCTCCTTTTCACGCTCGTTATAAGGCTCATTGCACAAGGCTCCGTATAGAACTCCTCAGAAGGCTCCGGTAAAGCTGCTTGTAGGACTCCTATTGAAGCTCCGTATGCAGCTCGTCTATGTCATGGCTCCATATAAGGATCGCATTATATAGCGCTTGCAAAGCTCCGTTTGAAGCTGACTTAGCTGCTTATAACACTGTTTGAATGAAGCTTCAAAATAAAGCTCCTCACGCGACTCATCATAAAGCTCTGCTTTTGGCTCCTTAAAGGCTCCTTGTACAATTCCTTGCGCAGATGCTTGTGCCGCTCCTTCTAAGGCTCATGAAAAAGCCCTTTATAAGGGTCATTGCAAAGCTGCATACAAGGCTCTGTATACAGCTTATAATGCACAGCTTGAAGTTCTTGTAAAGCTCCTGACACTCCTTGAAAAGCTGCTTATGGGGCTCCTTGTACAGCTCCTGTTAAAGCTCTGTACAAAGCTTCCCTTCAAAACTCCCTATAAGCCTCCTTATGTTGAACGAGAATGGAAGGAGAAGTCCTTTCCATATGTGATGTGAAACTAGCATTAACTAGCAGAACTTGCATATATGTGTTCTACACGAGTTCCGTTAGACTTCTATCTTCAGTCAGAAACTAAGTAAAGCGTCCTGTCCATGAACAGAACTTAGAAAGGGAATAATTCAGATATGCTTGCTGTATCAACTAGACCTTAAATCTAAATATATGTTAAATAATATGTAAATCAACATCGAATAAGAAATTGCAAGAACAAAACACATGCGGTTGAATGTCTATTCTAATTGAGGATTAAAATGGGAAGTACTTTCCAAATCGGACTTTAGTCAAAGACAATTGCCATGTAAATGGAAATTGAATATTTATGTTGATTGCTAATTTAAGCAGGAAATCCTTTCCAACCAGGATTTCGATCAAATTGAATTGCAGTTTGGCAAGCACGTGGAAAGGTAATGGATAGTAGTGGAGTGGAGCAGATTTGAAAATGTGGAAGATGGCAAATGAGCAGATGTGCAAAGCTATGGTAGCTTTTGAGTGGATTTGCAAAATGGCAGATGTGCAAAGGAGGAAAAGTGGATCATGGGTGGGGTGTGAGCATATTTATGTATATAGCAAGCGTGTGGGTCCGGGGGGGGGTCCCGGAGAGGGTCCTGCGGGGGGGGGGTAGCACATATATATATATATATATATATATATATATATATGTGTTTGCCCCCCCCCCCCCCCATAATATCCCTGTTGGTCCCCCCCCCCCCCCCCCCCCGAGATTGCCCCCCCCGGATCCTGTCACCCCCACCCTGAACTCCCAACCCACAACCAACCAACCCTAACCCCGAACCCTAAATACCCCCTAAACCAAACCCTAAACCGTAGACCTCTAAACCTAAACCAACCCTAAATCAACATAAACCAACCGTAAACTAACCCTAAACCAACCCTAAACTAACCCCAAATACACCCTAAACCAATCCCTAAACAATAAACCCTAAACCTAAGCCAACCCTAAACCAACCCTAAACTAACCCTAAACCAACCCTAAATACACCCTAAACCAAACCCTAAACCGTAAACCTAAACCAACCCTAAACCAACCCTAAATCAACATAAACCAACCCTAAACCAACCCTAAACTAACCCTAAATACACCCTAAATATACCCTAAACCAATTCTAAACCAACCCTAAACCACCACAACCCAACCACAGGACCACAACCACAGGGGGGGGGGTACTTGCCTGACCCATGACCATTGGTGGGGGGGGGGGGGCTGGCAACGCTGTACCATATATACATATACATATATATATATATATATTGAGCTGTACCATATTATATCATGGTGTCTTGGACTGTGTTGATTTCATGTTTTGTTGCAATTATGTGTTTTTTATTAGTTTATAACTAGTTGCATTCAAAATGGTGACCCCCTTTTGGTCGATGCTGACAAAGGAAACCAACACCCAATTTCCGTGGCCCACATCGGACGTACACAGAACATACTTTACTTGCTGACTCTGTTTCATATTTAGTCCCTTTGAAATATACAGTGGTTTGCGAGGAGACCCAGCAACATGACATAGAACTGGACTGGGGATCTCTTCTTTGTGGGTCAATTGGGAACATGGTCTATTGGTGGTCTTAGTTAAAACCATACTATAGTGGATCCATTTGTGCCCCCATTTTTAAGGGTACCTCTTTTGGGTGAGTTTGAAGGAACAACCAAAAGGAAAACCACCCTCTTTTTTTTGGGGGGGTGGCTTCACCTAAAAAAGGCACACTCATTCAAGGACAATGGGTTGAGCCTGAGATCCACAACGGGGCACGGGGCGAAAAACCACAACTTGTTGGAGTCTTTTCGATCCACCCGTTTTTGCGGCCAACCCACACACTGCGCACAACCGAAGGCTTCCCCTTTGGTCTCCCCTTTGGCAACCAGAGCTTGGTGGAGACACTTGTGCCCAACCCTTGGGAGTTCAGAATCTTCCAATTACCGAGCCCAAACCGCCATCTGACCAACGAGTCGAATCCTCCGGAGCATTTCCCCGAGTCGAGATCGCAGCTTCTCGTTTCTAGCCTAGGAAGACAACTCAGGGTGGCCATTGGAAAGGGAAGCCTTGCAGCTCAACTCCAACTCAGATGCCCGGCCACCCTCTTTTTGTTGAGCTTAAAGGGGAACCCTTCCCAATAAAAAGGATAGAAGGGCACCACTGGGTAACTGGGCCAACACCCTTCCCGTCCTCTGAAACCCTCCAGCCCCGCCTAACTGCACGAACTTGGGCTCGCACTCGAGCTCGTTGGCCCCATTGACCTGAGTTCGCGTCAACCCAGAGGACGCTCGCTTTACTGCAGAACCCAACATGTGATCGGCTCCCTAAGTCAACGTTTGGAAGGCTTCTCAACATGTCTTGGGGTGGTTTCCCATATGGATTTCGGGCGCATAGCGTGCTTCAAAATAAATGCCACTAACCAAAACAGCATAACTAAGCCGAGGAAATATTCCTGCAGCCCCCCCCCCCCCACACCTGCCCGGCTCCTCGTTGGTGTTCACGCGTTCAAACCCCAGTTGCCAGAAGAATCAACCTTTTGGGAGGAAAGCGTTCTTTCCGCTGGGGGGTTGGACCATTGCTCTCCCCATCTTTGGTTCTTGGTTGCTGTAACGACCCCTCTGCAAAAAGCTTATGACAGCCTCGAAAAAACAACATATCTCTAATTCTGCCAACCAAATTCAGCGAACTTCGAGCTGCAATTGCTTGAATTCAAAGGCATCCCATTTTTGTTTAGTGAAGTTGCCAGGGTGTGAATGTTCACAGGGGACATCATTCAGGTGGGCATTTGTGTCAAACCATTTTGGAGGGGTGTGAACATTTACTCACTGGCCCAAAGGACAAGAGGACAGATCAACTTGTTGGGACCTTGAGTAAACATGGACCAAAATGGGGAAGAAAAAAACAAGAGGTCTAAAGGTCGATTCGCCTTGGACAACTGAATTCATTGCCATCTCTCTTTTTGGGGGGAAATCCCCCGTCCCCTGAAACGACAAAAAAAACAACACCGCTGACGGCCAGCGGCATCGGGTCCGGATGTCATCTGGACGCCGCGCAGCTCAACCTGCGGGTGGGACAAACACTGCGAGTGGAAGGATACTTGACAAAGTTCAGATCCTGCTTCATGTTTGGTACGCAAAAAAAGAGTCTAGGAGACCCCAGCTTAGGGTTGGTCTGAGGTTTGGCTTGAAGCAAGTTGTGTTTCAGGGTGACTCATCATGGACCTGACTAAGCCTATGGAGGGAGATATATCCCTGGGATAAGCTTCAGCCAAGGAAGCCCCTAAGAGCTTCAGGGCTTAATGGGAGCTAGACCCCCTCCTCATATCCCCTCTTTGATGTCCATGCTGTAAAACTTGCGCCGAGCTCGCGCCTGACTCCAGGCTTGCTGCGAGTCATCTGCTCAAAGCTCTAGATGGTTCGTGTCTGCTACAAGGGCCCAAGGAGAAGTAGAACGGGATTGTGGTACTTCAAAAACCGAAAGTCATGACCGAAAAAGGAGAAATCATGTGTGTAACTATTGGGCGCCTTGCGTCAAATAAGCCCCAGTCAATGGTCATGTCCTCCATTCTTTCGAGGGATCCGTCATTTCAGAAAATGGATCAAAATGCAAGCCAAGAATCGTGCCTTTCCACAGGAGCGATGGGTGAAACAAAGGAGGGATCGTTTTAGAACAAGGCTGGTGGGGCCTAGATTCCATGCCGCCGTTTCAGAAGGTGCCTAGGGAGACCGCAGACTGGGCTGTTGCAAATGGAGGGAATCCGTACTCCGTAGTGAGACACGCACAACAAGGGAAGCAACCACCACCTGGCACAAGAATATTGCGGATTGATTGTGAACTAAGCCACACCGTTGCACGGATGGCTTTGCTGGCAGATGTGCCTGAGCGGCAGTTGTGGACTCATTTGATTCAACCCAGACCTTTGAAAACGATCCCCCCCCCCCCGAACCCCACAAAGAATCTAAAGGGAGGACGGTCGACTTGGGGAACCCTCCCCCATGGTAGTTCTACAAATGCCGGCAAATTCTTGGTGACCAAACCAAAGGCCGCCTCCCGCGGAAAAGGTTCCAAGAACCTTTCTAGCAGTCCTAGACCCTGCCTTTCAAGGCGGCTCATGTCGCCCATGTTCACACATGTAAACCAGCAAGCTGCGTGCATCCCGAACAAAGGACTTCGATCACTGCTTCCCTTTCCCATCTTTCGGGAAGCCCGCCTGAGGCTTCAGACAAAAGAACGCGACCTTCCAACCACCCCGTCTCGCTCGCGCCTTCATGGGCTCATGCTCAAGCCCCGGAGGGGCGGACAACGGAGCCATTGGAAAATCGAGACGTGAATGGATTTCCAGCGCGCCACGCCCGACGCACGGAGAGAGAGAGAACGTTACGAGACGGTTCGGGTGTGGCGCACGGAAAGCCTCAAGACAGAGGCGTCGTCGTATGAAGCTATTCGGCCCAGAGAGGGTGACAAAGGCCGAGGCTCGAGCCAAAAAGTATTTGCAAATGCGAGTGGCTGACGCTCCTAGCACTAATTACTCCCTCCCCCCCCCCCGCAACCACACACCGCAAACTTCTCGTTCTGTCCGATGTCTGTCTTTCCAGAAGGTGTCTTAGTCGTGTGGTGTGTTTGTGTTCTTTCGTTGTGGACCTTGGTGCAAGGGAGTTGTGTTATCACAGAGAATGTTTAAACGTGGAAGCTGGGCTGGTAGCCTAAAAAAGTATAAAGTCCCGAAGCCAAGTGAGACCCGCAAACCAGCGGGTGCGGATGCAAGCTAAGGTCGGACATGCGGAACTCCGCTTTTTGTTAGGGGAAGGTCCCCTGCGGACAAAGTTGACGAGAAGTCTAGCAAGCAAATCATGCAACTCTCTTGGTCCTGCCAAGGCGACCTGAAAGCTGACATGAAGCATAGTAGAACTCTGGCACACAATGTGGCCCTGGTCCGAGCATGTCCGAGCATGTCCGAGCCAAAGGGGATGGTGACTGGTGGCACCAGCTCAAATCTTTGCTCTCTTCGGCGATGTTCACAGTGGAAGTTCCGATGCCTCTAAATATCCTCTAAATGGGCGACTCATGGGTCGGTGATTCATTGCGATTCACCAATCCAAACTTTCAACAGCGGGTTGAGTGGCTCCCCCATATCGTGAGCCCCAAGTGACTATAGACCAATTTGACCACACCTCACATGACCAGCAAACAAAATCAGATACGTCCCCAACTAGGACCTGGAAAATTGGATGCCACTCTTGTTTTCTGGTGGTACTTTTAGGGGTCCACTCACTTTCTCGTCCTCCCCAAGCCAGTCGACTGCCATGGCTGCGCTGTTCGCATGGGATGTCTCCATCATGGCTCCCTTGCGATGGTCTAAAGTCCCTAAGGAGTTCACAACTCATGACCACCCCCACCAACCCCAACCCCAAGAGCCTATTCACCATTGGACCATGGCATGACCGAAACTCTTGCCTGCGTCCTCGAAGATCGTAGAAGAAGGCGGCTGCCCCTTAACCGAGAGCTGAATGTGGCCATCGGAAATAAAGGCACACCCCGTTGGGTTATGTAGGTAGCTAGTGTTTCAGGCAAATGCACTACTCAGTTGCCAAAGAAAGGTTCATCTTTTTGGAAATTGAGCAAAAAGTGGAACCCAAAAGGTCAAAAAGTTGGCTGGGGCAAGTGAGACAAGCGGAAGAAAACCTGGTTTATTTGTCGCGTTGAGAAACGTCAAAGGGAAAAACCCAAAGCAAAGCCGATTTGAAAGGGCAACTCGGCAGCCCACTGAACTCAAAATGGAACCAATGGGCCTGGAACCCGCCGATTGCAACTCAGGCAATCAGGTGACATGGCAACTTTGCAAGTGATAAAAAAGCGCGTGAATTCGTTGGGGTACCTCTGTGTCAGGGTGAATGACAACAATTAATAAATATTCCGCTTGCTTAAGTCCCCTGCGAAAAGCTAACTAGCAAATATGTCCAGTACGAGTAGTGCTAGACTGTTTTTTAAACCAACAGGGGAACATAAACAAAGTCTGAGACAAATGGAACATCGATCACCAACCTGGCTAAACAAGGTCGCACCCGGTTTGGCGGATTGGCACGCTCGCGATCCATCCGACGTTTGATCTTTCGCGGCCCCAAGAGGACTTGGATTCCTTTGACTTTCCAACCCACACCCGGGATCGCAGTTCTTTGATCTCTGCAGATGCCAGCCACCAAACTTGAAAAGCTTTCTGAAGATTTTGAAGATACACGGATTGTGCGGATGCGCAAAGGTCTAGGTATATCTTCCCAATGAACCCCAGCTTGGCCCATAGCTGGGATACGCAGAAAACAACATCATTTGACGCTGTCTCATATTTAATCTACCCAAACAAAATACAGTAGATTTGATGGAGACCCCAGCTATGGGTGTGTCTCAAAAGGACTTGAACCCTCCAAATGGTTGCTTTCCCTTGCAACCAACCCCAAAAGGTAGAGCGCACAGCCAAAAAACCAGCAGAAGGCTCACTCGGACCCGCCCTCTTTTCGGAGTGTTTGTGCCGCGTCTTTAAGGGGATCCCGGCCCAACAAAGGCCCATTTCCACTAAAACTCCCAGCCCCAATTTTGAAACCATAAGCCCAAATCTCTTCGGACAAGCATCTCTGAAGGGAAGGAGTGAAGAAAGAGCACGGGGAGCCAATCCAAGGCATGATGAACATGCTGTGAACAAGCGTTGCTGATCAGGTTGGTTGAAAGGGACACAAAAGGAACAACCGCCAAATTGAAATGGGCCAATGAACAATAGGTGGCCGAATGCTGACTGCTTTGTCAAGTTCCCAATCGGTGGTTGGGACATGGTTGAGCACGGCAGCTCATTTCACCTGTAGCAAAAACACAACATGCTGATCAGGATGCACCTTCCAATTCAATCTGGCCCCTTAGAGAAGAAAGTTGGGGATCCAGGCCTCCAAAAAATTACTTCGCTTCAAGCAATCCCCACCCTCCACACTCACGAGCTTACGACCATGAACACGGTTGTGTGAATTCAAGCGTGGTTTTCGAGTGGCTTGGGGCCTATGACTGCTCAACAAGCTTTGCCTTGAGAGCCTTATCCACCTGTCTGTGTGTCAAACTCCACCTGTCTGCGAGCCGATCTCGAGAACTCAAACATCGGTTCTAACAAAAGCCAAGCCCCTTCCAAAAAGAAACCCGGCGGGGGATTAAACGAAGTGGATTATTCACAACGCATCACCCTTTCCGAGCCTCAGGGTACACTCAAAACACGAAGGCGCCAACATGAAGTGTAAACCCAACTGGACATTAAGCAAAACCAGACTGCCGAGCTGCTCTGGCGGGATACTGCCGGGAGCCGAGCGAATACTGGCGAGCCGCTCCGGCTCGACACTGGCCGGATGCTAGGATCCACCGGCAAGGGATACTCAGCGGAATACTTGCCGGGATCCACTGGCGAGCTACTCTGGGATACTCAGCGATCCACTGGCGCTCTGGTGGGATGCTCGGCGGGATCCACTGGCGAGCTACTCTGGCGGGATACTTGGCGGGATCCACTGGCGAGCTACTCTGGAACTCAGCGGGCTGGTCTGGGGTGGGATGCTCGGCGGGATGCGCTTGCGAGCCGCTCTGGCGGGACACTCGGCGGGATCCAGTGCCGAGCAGCTCTGGCGGGAGAGCCGCTCTGGCGGGATACTCGGCGGGATCCACTGGCGAGCCGCTCTGGCGGGATACTCGGCCGGATCCACTGGCGAGCTGCTCTGGCGGGATTCTGGGAGGGATCCACTGGCGAGCAGCTCTGGCGGGCTACTGGGCGGGATCCACTGGCGAGCTGCTGTGGCGGGATACTCGGCAGGATCCACTGGCGAGCTGCTCTGGCGGGATACTGGGTGGGGGCGTGGTGTAGAAGCATCGCAAACGCAGATTCCAACATAAAATCTAACAACCCCTTTCTGTCGGGTGGGGAACAACCCCTTCCTGCCGGGTGGGGAAAAACAGACCGAGAAAGCGCGTGTGCTCGACTCGACAAAGTGGCTACGGGACATGGTCTCAGAAAGAACCCCTTGCTGTGAAGCAAAAGTGGGATACCTATGACTTGTCACCTTCACGGAGGATGCCCTTGCCCGGAAGAGGCACCCCGCCTGGCAAGCAGGAGCCGCGGCAGCCACAGCGACAGCGCCTGCGTGACATTGAACTGCCACAAACAACCCGTTCAACGTCTTCTAGTAGACGGGTTCCGATCTTGCGTAAGCGGCCAAAGGAGAATGTGAAAGCAAATTGACAGTGGCTGATGTGCTGTTTGCAACTGATTTCAAAAGGGAATGGTGCCCGCTGGTGGAAACTCTGTCTTGGTCTTGAGGCATGTGTGCCTGTAGTTCAAACTGAGCATTACTTGTGCAATTCTATGATTTGTTGGTGGACGTCAAGCAACATGAAAGCCAATATATGGAAGGCTTAGCCCAAGGGGTTTCCCAGTTGAAGTCAGGGGCCGCCGCCATGGGTATCGCTCGAAAGGCTCCATGAGGAAGAGCCGAGCGCTTTCGGAGTTGCAGAAGAGGTACCCCGAGAGAAGAGGAAGCTGAGCGAGCTGCCGTTGCAGTGCGAGCCGAAATACAAAGGCTGAACAAGGGATGACTGGTGGGTGGCGAATAGAGTCCTTTCGGAAGGCAAAATGAGTGAGTGACTCATTGATTTGCGCAGAAAAGTTCAGAGCTCGTCCCTACATTATGCAGCAATCCTTTCGCGTGAAGATCTCACCGGAAAGGCTTTTTCGCTCGATCGACGCTCGATCTGGCGACTTGGGACTTTTGGCTTCCGGCCTCTCGGCATAGCCTTCACACCACAGAATCAAAAGGCCGATTCGCTCAGAACATGGAGCTCTCGGAAGGCCTCCGTAAGCAAGCTGCTCGCCAGGGGTCGTTCTTCTTGCCTAAAGCAACATGGGCTTCGCCCAAAAAGCTTTTAAGGAAATCCTTTTTGTTTTCTTTGGGTTTTTTTTCCCGCCGGGTGAAGCCTCATTTCTTCTTTCAATAGTCCATCATCTAACTCGGAACAGCAAGCATAGATTTCAGGTTCTGCTTCATATGTAGTCTACCCTGGACCCCAGCCAACCCTGTAGCCTTCAAACCAAATGCCCAGGTGTCCAAGTACTTATGGGCCAAACAGGTGTCAAAGTGGAGACTGAGCAAATCCCGTTTTGTGCAAAAACGGCCCCTCCTCGCAGGCGAAGCCGCCGCGCGGAGCGCTTCGCCGCGGAGGCGCGGGCACCGGCGCCGGCGCTGGCCGTTGCGGCGCAACCGCCGCCCGAGAGAAAAGAGCCTGGGATAGAGAAACGCGGCATGGGCCGTTGATTGAACAAACCCAAAAACGGGGTTCCAAGTCCTTTGGTTTTCCAGGGGCCTAATGTCGTTGATTCGGAACGGGAGAGGCAAAGCTTGGTTGATCTAAGACCTTCTGTGGCTCTCGGGCTCCTTTTGGGCCGTGGCATTAGGAAGACGAGCTTGGAGTGAAAGTAAAGGGGGATTTCCGAAACGTCTGGAATCATTCTTTTGAGGTTGAAGCGGGCGTCGACATACCAAGAAGAGTCCTCCCTTCGAAAAAGCAAGCCCTAGGAGACCGCCAAAGCGTTTCAATGGCGTTCAAGGGATCGGATTTCGGGTGTTCCAGGTGGCTCAACGCTATACTCACCACAAACACATCATGCGGGTAGTGAACTGCGTTGGGCAGCGCTTAAAACAGCCAAACCAGATGTCCCCCAAGTGTTAGTTATGTTCGCCTATCTGTCTGGGGTACGTCAAAACCTCTATGGTTTCGCTTCAACCGCACAAACTGACTCGGAAATGTCCAAATGGCGTGTTTCCACGCGAGTCCACACGGGGAAATTTCCGTGAGTCCAGGTTGGCAACTTGAGTGAGTCACCCATGTCATGTCACCCAAAGCACCATAGACTGGATATTTCGACCGATCGTTTGCATTCCGAGTATATGGATATGGCTGTGGCATTGTTTGAGGGGAATATCCAATTTTGGGTTGATTTAACATGCAAACCAACGGGAACCCATCAAATATTGATGGTGTTCAAAAAAGACAAGGCCATCTTCTTGGTGCATTTCAGTTCAGACCTGGGGACGCTGGGGCCATCTGATCGGGGCTTGGTATCGGTCGCAATTGACACCCCAAAGAGACCGAGAAGTCCTCAAAGACTTCTGTTTGAGTACGTGATTAGAATGGAGCTTTGCGGTAATTACCAGAAAATCAGATCGATGACCACGGGAAGAAAACACATGTTGGTCAAATGTTCGTCCGCTTGTGCTCGAAACTTCTTGGTTCAAAAGGCTCAACGTCCTGGCCTGGCCAATCATCGGCTCCCAGGAAAGCATCGCAGCCCCTTCTCTGGCTGTTGCTGCTGCTGTTGCTCATTGGAGGCATTGCGGTGAGATGGCGATATCTTTCAGCTCCTTTTTGCAGGGCAAAAAGAACCCAGACCTGCGGTGGATTTCCACGTTACATGGGCACCACCTCGAACCCTGCTGGATGGGCTGGCCGACTCTGAGACCGGTCGGAACCGAACCAATGCCGGGAACTCATTCCCCATGGCCGGAAAAAGCACAAAAACGCTCTATCCTGAACTGCTGGAACCAAATCTCCGGAACTCTCCCTGAAAGCTGCCCCCCACAGCTTTGAGCTGCTGGGAAAACACGGGTTCCGGTTTCTCCGCGTCTGAGTCTCATGTCCCAAGCACATGGTGCATATCTGGGCAAAATTGTATGTGAGCTCCACGGAGAATCTGTGGGTTGAGCAAGCATGGGTGTTTGTTTGAGGCACAAGGTAACGTTTCACGATGGTTTAAAGGAAACCAAAAGGAAAGCCGTCATGCGAGTGGATTTGGAGGGCTTTTCGGGGAAACCAAAGGGAAAACACCCCCGTATGTAGTCTCCAAATCCCCATCTTGGCACAAATTCATGTGGCGTGCTTGGGCCATCCTGGGTGGGTTCCGTTTCCCCCAGTTTTTGTGAGACGTCACACGCTCAGAGCCGATGCTGCGATTCGCAGCGCACAGCTGCAGGTGGAGAAAGATATACTCTCTCTTTTATGCTCTGTTGCGGCGGGGAGGGGGGGGGGACAAACAAGCAACGCAAAGGGAAACTAGAATTCAAGAAGAGCCTGTTTGAGGCTTCAAACCCTCCAATGGAGATCCAGGGTCCAATGATGCTTCGGGAATTCAACAAAAAACTGAAACAAACATCCGCAAGAAAAGAAGTCGCCACGGTGCGCTCGTTCTAGCTCCAAATCGGTGGACATTGTTCCTGTTCCTCACCGCCATGTGGTTTCTTCACCCAGACCCGGAGTGGTCATGGGAAAAAAGGATACCCTTCTTTTGTTAGTCCCTAAAACAAACGCAAAAAGGAAGCAACCCACAGGCCGCCTAGAGGTGACAAGTTAATGTATGGGCGACATGTTAGTTTTCGTGAGGCCCCCCGTTAAAACCACTCCAAACATAGTTCACTTAAAATCAGACAGACCCACATGGGTTTCTTATTGAGCAACCCAGGGGAACATCAGGGGAGATTCCGTGCAAATTCAACTGCAGAATCGTTAATGTTACTTCCCACCACACAGGAACATGCAGCCAGCACACAAATCCAGACATGTCTCTAGCAGCAGACTCAACTTGTGGTAACCACGGCGTCAGTCAGCTGCTGGTGTTACATCTCTCGGCACTTAGACCCTGTGCAAGAAGTTGACTGGTTGTGCGTTGAACGAGCAAAGGCAGCGCAAAAAACCGGAACAAAGGCCTTCCACAAAAAGTCGACTGTTTCTTGCTGAAAGAAAAACGAAAACAAAAGGGATCACGAAAACATTCAAGGAGTACACTAAGTCAGCAATGATATGTGGCCAGTCGTCTCATGGCAAATTCCCCCTACCCCCACCCCACCCCACCCCACCCCACCCCACCCCACCCCACCCCACCCCACCCCACCCCACCCCACCCCGCAAACCCATGACATCATGTTCAAAGGGCCTCATGCGTCAGCCTGAATGGACAGGTTTAGCCGCTCACCGGTGTTTCAGAAAAGCTACACTGCCAATATGCCTACGACCACACTGAAACCAGTAGAATCCATCTTTTCAACCAAGCTAGCCCAAACTTGCTGGGGAATGACCCAGGGTGTTGGGATTAAAACTAGGTATTCCCTCAAAAGGAATCACAGGGGGTCATGCAAACTCATTCCCTTCCTACCAAACCAGCTGCCTGTGGGAGAATGTGGAGTTCTTTCCCCATGTCCCGAACCCAAAATGCATCCCGAAACTTTGTAGCTAAGCCCTCCACACCTGTGACCAAAGAAACGGCACCCTGTTGGTTGAATTTAAATCAACTTCCAAAGAACATGTTTCTGACATATTCACATGACAAGCTCTGTGTGTTTGTTGAAATAGATACAACTCAATAGGTCTTGATGTGTTTGTGCAAAGGCAAACATGTGCCTGACATTAAACAAATGTATTTTATGGATATATATATATATATAGAAATATATACGTATGCCAAATGGCTTTGATGAAGAGTACTAAAAGCAAAATGGTCACAGGTCCCAGCCAATGGCCACGCCTGACGGCCTTTTGACTCCGGCGGTTGTGTTCGCGCGATGTTCGCGCAAACGAGCGGAAGGCGCGCGGAGCGCGTCTAAACCTACTGTTGTTCAGCAGGGAGTGAGGGCTTTGACCCCTATAAACCATCCCTTCTAGCTTCCTTTAAGGGAATGCCTAGGTTCTTGCTCAACACACTTTTACATGGGACCACTGGAAAAAACCACTGAGCAAAGTGATAATTTGGGGGCCAGGAATATTGATCAAGCCACACGTCTAAAGGGGCAGATGGGTCTGTTTGGGTGTGTGCGTGTTGTGTAGAGTACCCTTGTCAAGTTGGTTTAAGGGCACAGCAAAAACAAACCCACGTTGTTGGCGCCTTCCCATCGCAATGCATACCCAAATGTCTTCGCTTTCGTGTTTTCTTGCCCAACTAATTTTCTTAGAGGGAATCACCACCAGCAAGATGTCTAAGGGCACTCTCCCGCTCACAAACATGGAAGCTGACTGGGGGCTTTTGGAAAATCGGGGGAGCCTGTCAAAAGGCCCTTCTGTCCAGTTCTCCATGTTGAAGATCAGGGACAGTCATTCCACACATAAAAGGCATCGCCTTACCCCCAGCTTGGCAACTCTGCCCGTGTCAAATTATTTCCTGGGGCAGGCGATTTGCATTTTCTTGTTAAGCTCTGCAGATTAGGTGGTACAACTTGCCTGCCCCTCAAAGATGCAAGCAGCAAACGGGAACCCCGGAAAAATAAACCCCTGGTTGTTTTTTTCTTCATAAGGGGCGTGTCCCCTTTTAGGAGCATCATCACTTTTTGGAGGACCCCACCCCGATCAACAGGAAGGGTCTACTAATCCTGGGTCCACACTATGTACAAACCTCGCAGAAGGAGTGCTCTTTCGAAGTCACGTGGGGGTTGCTTTGGCCGGCACACGCCCATTTGCGCAGGTGGCACCGAAGAGCGACATGGATGTGTCCAAACGGCCATATGATGCGCCTATTGCTGAAAAAGGTTGCTGAAGAAGGCACTCTGATATATACAACGCAGCTACTATAGGCATATATATATATATAGATATCTGATATGGTCTCGTCCTCTTCCCGCCTACCCCCCAGGGTGGTATGCGCCTGAAGCACTTCCGGTCGAACTTAAAAGAAGTGTTTTTGCGTCTTTCAGCTCGCGAACGCATCAAAAGCTGAGCCCTCTGCGGACTTTCGGCTGTAGGTGTGTGTAGGTGTGTGTGTGTGTGTAGGTGTGTGTGTGTAGATGTGTGTGTGTGTAGGTGTGTGTGTGTGTGTGTAGGTGTGTGTGTGTAGGTGTGTGTGTGTAGGCGTGTGTGTGTAGATGTGTGTGTGTGTTAGGCGTGTGTGTGTGTAGGGGTGTGTGTGTGTGTGTAGGTGTGTGTGTGTAGATGTGTGTGTGTGTTAGGCGTGTGTGTGTGTAGGGGTGTGTGTGTGTAGGTGTGTGTGTAGGTGTGTGTGTGTGTGTAGGTGTGTGTGTGTAGGCGTGTGTGTGTGTGTAGATGTGTGTGTGTGTGTTAGGCGTGTGTGTAGGGGTGTGTGTGTGTAGGTGTGTGTGTGTAGGTGTTTGTGTAGGGGTGTGTGTGTGTAGGTGTGTGTTTGTAGGTGTGTGTGTGTGTGTGTAGGTGTGTGTGTGTGTAGATGTGTGTGTGTAGGTGTGTGTGTGTGTAGGTGTGTGTGTGTGTAGGGGTGTGTGTGTGTGTAGGGGTGTGTGTGTGTGTTCAAACAATCATGGCTATGTTTTGCCACCTGGATTTCAAGCATCCGCCACAACACGCACGCATTTTTCTCACGTGTGCTTGTATTCTTCTCCTGCCTTTTGTCAGAGGTCTAGCTTTCTTTCAGTTAGTGCCTGTGCCACGCAAGTTCCTGCTAAATTTCCTTTGGTGAGCAAGCAACCAACCGCAAACAAGCCTTAACACTCCTCCACAGGCCACAGCCAAGCCTAAGTTCACCATGACTCTTCAAAGCACCACTCTGGTGCTACTGAGGCCTTATTCGCAAAACGGTGCCTCCTTTTTGCCGTATAAGGGTTAGTGCCAAAATGGGAGGATTGCCCAGCTCCACTGGGCAGCTCCCCTCAGCAGCTGATGGGAGTAGGATTGATGCCACTCCCACAGCGAGGGAGGAATCCTCCCACCTCACCGGATGCCCTCCCGGCATCATGGGTGAGGAAGGAAAGTAGCGAAGATCAGTGTGATCAATTCGCTTTCGACTGAGGGGAAGACCCGGTTCTCAGTCGGAAATTGCGGGTCCGGATGAGTAAGTTCATCCGCCCACGTGTTAAAGTCGCGCTTCACATGCGACGGCCCCAACATGACCTGCTGGTCATGCAGCGTTAACACAATTTCCATGAGGATGGCCGCATTGGGCATCCTGCGAGTGGAATCGTTAAGAAGGGAGAAAACATTTCCCTGGTTATCACTAGCAACCAGGATCCTAGTGTGAGAAGCCGAGCCGGCTGCACAAAGCAGAACGGCCCTCACCAAAAGGAGGAGGCCGAAGAGCTCCAAGGCCGCTATCGCCCGCTGCGGGTCCCCAGTAGTGAAGGCCCACGGCTCGCCCTCCGGTGTGATTCTGTGCTGGAACCACTTCACACGGGACTTGTCGGGGTTGGGCACGTCCGAGCACCAACCACCAACCCATGCATGGTCTGCCTGTCTGCCAGCTCCCGCATCAGATGCCCCCGTCCATGGGAGTGTGGGAGCAAACGGAGATGCCAGTGGGAACCTCTGGTTGAAGAGTCTCCCCAAAAGGATGGCCAGAGCACGAACCAGCTTCGGTGGCCTGCCCGAAGTGGTGCAGGCCTTCTTCCAGCTCCAAAAGGGCTGGAGGAAAGGTTTCGTCAATGGGCATGCCGAAGTAGCCCATTGAATACGGCCTAGGGCTTGTTCCACCTCCTTGCTGGTGAAGATGTCCCCCTGGGCCAGCCGTTTAAGAGTGGCCAGGATTATGACGTGTTTGACTGGAGCCAGCAGTACACAGGGCGTGATTGGGTCCACCACAAAGCCCAACCAGGTATTGATCGGGGAGAGCGCCGTCTTTTTCCAGGAAAGCGGGACTCCCAGCGCCAGCAGTGTAGCCAGGATGGCTGTGGCGTCCCAGTCCGCCCGGCTGCATCTGAGGACCCAGCAGTAGTCGTCCACAAAGACTAAGTGCCAGTCCACCTGAGGGAAGATGTAGTACAAGAGTCTGAGCACCAAGGATGCCTTTCTTCCCCAGTACAGTTGTGCCGAGGCCATGCCGTACGTGCCCACTCTGTTGACCCACCACCGGTTTTGGATGCAGGCCACCTGGTATTTCCAGTCTTTCGGGAGCACTTTTATACGCCTGTGGGCCTTGGTAACATCCGCCTTGAGGATGATGAAGGTTTCCCCCTGTGTCGGCGGCTGCCACATCAGGGGTTCTGCCCTGATCCCCCCAGGGTGTTCCGTGCTCGGGGGGGTTGGGGGGAAGGGGGCCCTCCTATCAGGGCCCTCGGCACCTGGGAGTGGTCCCTTCCCTGAGGGTGTCCCCCAGAGAGACGTCCAGGCCGCCGGAGGTATCCATCATCCCCCTGCCCCGATCAGGGCCCTCGGAGCTGGGGGGCAGGCTGGTGCTGTGGGGGTCCCTCTCAGGGCCCTCGGCACCTGGGGACTGCCCCTGCACCGGCTGGTGAACATCCCGAGGTCTCTCCTCAGTGCTCGAGAGCGTGGCTCGAAGTAGATGGGGATGGTCCGTCGCTGTCCTGAGCCAGTGGATGGCGTGGAGGCAGTCTCCAACCATCGGTGCAGTGGTCTTCTCCCCCGTATGAGCCTGGATGTGTGCGTTGGCTCCCCCTTTCGAGCCATCGTAGATCGTCCTGATCTTGTCTGACTCATCAATCCCCGCAAGGGGGCCCGGGCAAAGTTCCTCCGGTTTGCAGCGGCACCTCTCTGCCGCCTCCGACCGGGTGAAGGGCCCGTCCACCATGTCCAAGGCTCGTTCCTCGTAAAAGGTTGCCTCGATTTCACTGGCAAAGAGTTCAGCCGTTGGGTAGTTATCATGGGCCACCGGCGGGGGGGGGTCTTCCCCCAGCCAGGCTTCTCCCTTAAGCTCCTCCTTAGTCGGCCAAACTCCGGGGGAGGTCAAGGTAGGGTCCGAGACTCCCAAGGGGACCCCCTCTTTCAGTGTCAGGGGGAACTCCCAATCAGGGTCACCTGAAAGGGATGCCAAGTGCGAAACTAGGTCCAGGAGGAAGGGTTGCCCTGGGCATCGTTCATGGAGGTGCCTAGGTCCCAGGATAGCCCGCAGCTCATCGAGGTCGGCTTCCTGGAAGGGGTGTGTGGTGGCACCTGATGCCAGGGACATTCGGACCTTGTCAATCCAGGGCCGGGTAAGGGTCATGATCAGGGCGCCCAAAGTAGCCAAAGGGGAAATTCTCCGAAAGGGGGGGTTGAGCCTCCCGGGGAAGGTTTCCCCCCCCCATCCCTCAGGGGGCGTGAGCGGAAACCCAATTGGACAATCGCAACTCGGTCAATGAGGCGTGGGACCCTGAAAGCGGGCAGGCATTCGGGGCGGTCCAGGACCTGGTCCCCATGTTCTTCCTTCCCCAGTTGTTCCGCATCTCCGGCCATCGGGGGCATGGGAGATGGGAAGTCTGGGTTCATTGTTCCACGAGGGCTTACGGTGTCTGCCTCAAGGTGGATGTGCCCGTGCTGGCGGGGCTTCGGGGCATTCTTGCCTCCGGGCTTTGGGCCCTGGTGTGATGAGGAGGGACCGCCTCCCTGATTGGGTCCCCGTTTCCCCCGGGGGGAAGGGCCCTCCGGGGGGTCCGACCCCCGCCCCTTAGGTGGTTCCTTAGGGTTTCCCGGGAATTGTGAGGGGATCCGGATGTGCCCCGGCGCTGCGAGTGACACAGCGATGGCTTTGGCCAGGCCTGCCATCATATCCCAAGGGTATCTGCTAAGAGTCGAGGACTCGTTGGTGCCCACATGTGACTGATGCGTGCACCGCATTTGATCCCAATCCTGAATTGGGAGATCCGTGGCAAGCGTAGTGGCCTTCTTGACCAGCTGGCCCAGGCGGCACTGGTCGAAGGAGATTGCTGTCAAGGAGTTTGCCTCCATCCAAAGCTGCCCCTCCTCCGTGATCCAGAAGGATGAGCATTCCTTGGCTTTGGGCAGCGAGCTGCTCACCACTGGGTCCTCCGGGTGCTCCAAGAAGGACTTTGGCCCTGGCAGAGAAACCGCCGCTCTTGAGGCCCTTGCCAGGCTGGTGATGTACATCTGCCTCAAAATGAGGATACTGTCATCATCAAGCTGAGTCTGGGCGGCCTGGTCCAGGTGTGGGAGGCCCCAAAGTGTCTCTCGAGTGCGCCCTCGCACCGGGGTGGGGGCCCCCGGTTTTGGTATGTGGCGCAGGATGGACCATGTCCTGCAGTTGGGTCCTCCTCCAATGAAGACCACTCGGCCCTGCTTTGCTGCCGTGCAGAGAGCTCCATATAGCTCGGGTTGGAGCATGTCGTGGTTCCCTTTTGGTCCCGATTGTAGGATGTCTACCGCCACCACCATGCTGGAAAGGTGTGGGTAGTTGGCATGAAGACAGCTGTCCAAGGAAGTTGGGTCTTCCTTGCCTGCATAGAGCAGGACAATAATGGGCCCACTGGATGGAACTTTGGGTGATGTGCCCTGTGTCCATCTCAGCCGCTGTACCAAACGCTCCGGGATGTTCTCCATCCACGGGAAGATGTCCCATCCCGGCGACGGCTCCGTGGGACTTGTCAGGGGGGTAGCTGAAAGGCGCTGGCCCCCTTCATTCAGCCCAACCGAGCTCTTATAAAAAACCACCGGGTCCTGCTTGATGATGTTGGGCGCCGGAAGTGGGATCGGCTGCCTCCTGGGCGTGATCCTTGGCGTTGCGGTGTGCTGCCAGTTATCCGGCAATCGGGCCTGCTGGGCGCGGCCCCCCGTGTCAGGGCCCTTGGCACCTGCAGGGAACCGTCCCGTCCCTGCCGTTTCAGGGCCCTCGGCACCCGTGGCACGGGGCTGAGGCGCCGCCGTTGTGCCAGCTGTGTGGTTGTTCTGACCCCAGCGAGGGTGTTGCGCACGCTGGTTCTGCCGTCCCCATCCTTGTTCCGCCGAGGATGGCCGCCACCTGGCCTGTCCCCCCCCTGTGTCAGGGCCCTCGGCACCTGCAGGAGGGGGCTCATGTGCCTGCTTGGGGCGTTTGCGCCCCCTCTCGCCCCCCCGGGCCTTATCAGGGCCCTCGGCACCTGAGGCCTCCCGGGGGGTCGGGGTCAGCGCCCCTAGTCAACCCGGGCAGTCCTGCGGGAGGTGGTCTCCCAGGCAGATGCGGCCCGTTGCCAGGATGAGGTTGCACTTGTGGGTGCGTCCGCAGTTGCCCGGGCAGCGCCCGCGCATCCAGTTGTTACAGAACTGGTTCCCTTTCGGATCGGTGGCCGCCTGCTTGTTACCGCCCCTGGACGCCTGATTGTACCTTTCCCTTTGCTCCCAGGCTTGCCCCTAGACTTCCCCTTGGACTTGTTCTTGCCCTTCTGGGGTGGTGCGTAGTCCATGGATGTCCTGGTTTGTGGGCGGCCCCTGGAAAAGGTCCTGATCTTCTCATAGACCTCACGTGTCCAAAACAATGTGTCCTGCCTGACCGACAGCATGGCCGCCTTGAGGGTGCTGCCCTCGTGCATCTGCTCGTGAATCTTCCGCCATGCGTTGCGTTCGGCAATTGCCAGGACGTGGTCCTCTGGCGGGGGAAAACGGCCCCCGATGTCCTCCCCATAGAACCACTCGTACCAGCTCTCCAGGTCCTCCCGGGTGATGTCGAACTGGCCGAACTGCGGAAACGAGAGGACGCACATAAGGAGGGTGTTGCGGAACACCGCGTGCATCCTCTCGAGTTGGTGGCGAGTTTTCGGCTCGCCCCGCTCTTCCACCTCGTCCTCCCGGTCCCAGCCATCAACCGTGGTCTTCTTGGCGGTCTTCCATGGCCGTTCTCCTGGTTCCGGGAGTGCGCTTACCAGGTATTTCATGGGGATGAAGCCGATCTCGCCTCCTGCGCAGAGCTTGAACTGGCGCTTCATCAGCTGGTCGCTTCCTTGCAGGGCCAGCTTGGGTTTGGTGAGTTTGGTCTTCTCCTCCCAAACCCTCTCCAGCTGTCCCCGTTCACACGAGACCGTGAGATTCGGGGCCGTGTCCCCGGGCGTGTGCGGCCCGGGTCCCGATGTTGCATGTGCCCCCACTCCCATGGATCGTTGAGCCGCGTGAACCACCTGGAACATACGGGCCGCGATCAGCCGGGAGGTCACATCCGTGTAGTGGTGGTTGTTGGGGGCGAAGCCCAACTCCCCCGGCGCCGTCTCCCTTGCCCGGTCGGGCGAGTCCCACCGGGTCGCGAGGTCCTCCATCGAGACAAAACCCTCATCCGACAGCGTCGCTTGGATGAACCACGGGATGCCCTTGAGGACCATGAGGTTCCTGGCGGTCTTGTGGAGCTTGGCCACTGCGTCCGCATACACTCCGGGAATCTCCTGTGGTGGTGCCACCAACTCATCCGGCGGCACCGCCATGGTGTGGGTGGGCGGGATTTCAGATTACAAGACAGAAGGTCAGAGTCCACTTGAGCCAAAATGGTGGCCCAAGTGGACACTTATGAAGAGTCAAGACAAGCAACCACCTGCGGTTAACGCTTTAGCCCAGACTCTTCAAAGCACCACTCTGGTGCTACTGAGGCCTTATTCGCAAAACGGTGCCTCCTTTTTGCCGTATAAGGGTTAGTGCCAAAATGGGAGGATTGCCCAGCTCCACTGGGCAGCTCCCCTCAGCAGCTGATGGGAGTAGGATTGATGCCATTCCCAACGGACGGATCGCATCAGCTGCCAATACCAACGGACGAGCTGGTCGTTGGGGAGGTCCTCCTTCCCCGTATGCCGTGGGGTCCCGCTGTCGCATCTCAGGGCCCTCGGCACCTGTGCGTGCAACTGTCCTGCTGCGGGCCCTGGGGGGTGCCTGGGAGGGCGTCTCAGGGCCCTCGGCACCTGCGCCCTCTCCCCCTGCCGTCTTGCCTTGAGGAACGGGGGGAAGAGTGTCAGGGCCCTCGGCACCTGCTCTATCCACCCCTCACTCAATTTCCGGGAGGACGATCGCCTCCTTGTCCGACTGAGTGTCCACGCTCTCGTCGGTGTCCGAGGAGAGGGAGATGGAGGCCTCGGAGTCCTGTGCTGCATAGGGCTCCACGGCCATCCACGTGTTCGGGAAGGTGAAATGCCGGAAGCATCTGGTGCATCCCAGGTACATCTCCGGCTCCGCATGGAAATCCTGCTCTGCCAGCTCCGAAATCTTGAGCGGCCCCGGCCTCCAGCCGCACCCCACTGTGACGCCATCCGTGTCCAGTAGGTGCATGCTGTAGGCTTTGGTGGGACCCTTTCGGGCCGTGGTGGCAATCACCGTCAGTGGACCCCGAGGCGGGGGCACCTCATCTGCAGCCACCTTGGTGATGGCCGGCTTGTCGGCGGGGATCACATCCCAGCTGGCATTTGAGGGCGGTGTGTCCGGGACTTCCTTGAACAAGGCCTTCGGTGATGCAGGGCACTCCACCTTGTCCTCCCAGTCCTCATGTCGAGGTCGACTCGGACCGCCCTTCCTGCCTCGAGTTGCATGGACGGGAGCTTCTGGAGAACCTGGTCCCAGATGGAGCACACCACGTGTCGCTTCTCTCGGGTGTAGACGTCCGCCGTGGACTCCTTGAACCAGTTTCCCAGGTACTGGCGTTGGTCCCTCGGTATGTGCGCCTGGAATGCACAATCCGGCATGAAGACCCGGAAGGAGTACCACGAAAGTTCAGCCACATCCTTGGCTGGCGCGCCCTGCTTCCCCAAGGCGTCTTTGAGCCACCTCAGGGACCTGTCTGGGGTGCCTGGGCGGGGGATGAAACCCGTCCTGTCCTTGTTGATCGTGGGGATCAGGTAGTCCATCTCGCGAAACTCCTCCGAGGCCCTGAATCTCTTCCACCACCTCTCCAAGGGGATCCACCATCTGGCCCCCGAGAAAGAGAATAATGGGGCGATGAGCGGGACCGGGTTCCGTTTGATGGCCACTGCCGACGTGGTCTTTGTCTGCCAGGCTAGCAGCTCCAGGGTGTTGCTCGTGGACCTGACCGTCTGCGGCGAGGTGTGCTGCACGTCGTTGAAGCGCGCACTGCAGGCCAGGTTGAACCTGGCCATCGCCATAATGTACCTGTCTACTGCTTTGGTCAATTCAGGGACCCGGTTCTCCGAGGGGGCCCCTTCTGCCCCTTGTTCCAGGGCCCAAACAATCGCCCGGGTCGGAACCACCGCTTTGCGTTGTGGCTTGACCTGGGTGTCCACCAGCGTCTCTTGGATGGCTTTCCGCTTTGCCAGGAGCTGTTTGTGTTCGTCAACGTTGAGCATGCCGAGTTTAATGGAGAGCCACTTTAAAGTGCCCCACCACTTCTGGAGCTTCGCCGGGGTGACCTCCAGCGTGACCGCCTGGTTCATGAGGTGCCGGACGTCACCGGCCGTCCAGGGGAGGTTCTGGAAGCCGATCTTGCGCATGCCCTCATAGGCCAAGCAATGTGCTCGGATGGTCCGGAACCGGGCATCTCCAAATAGGTGGCCGAACTCCTCCAGCTCCCTGGCCCCCATCACCTGGTGCATGTAGGGGATCTGGTGGCGGAAAGGAATGAAGTAGCCCAGGAGGCGTTCCAGCCACCTGGCCCTCAAGTGCTGTTCCAACGCTCGTTGGGATGTCGGCAATTGGGTTTTGATCTTCCCTGGTTTCCAATGCCGCCACTTGTTGGCCACTGCCAGGACATCCGGGGCCTCAATCGATCCGGAGAGGATCCACTCCTCGCGGTCCCGGATGGCCTGCTCCATTTCCAGTGGAGAATAGGTGTGCGATTGTCTGGCGCCTGCCGCACGAAACAGAAGTTGTTGCAGGGTCTTAGTAGCGAGCTCCAAATCCGCCTCCTCCAGCGGTTGTGGTTGGGAGCCGAGTATCCTTGCGAGGATCAAGTTGTAGGTGTCCGAGGCCACCAGGACATGGTTGCCGTCAGGTGCCAGCCCCACGATTCGTGTCCACGCCACCGCATCCGGGTTGGCAACCTGGTCCTTTTTGACCCATTCCAGGCAGCACGCCACGAGGATTTCCCCGTCCGACTGCACTGGTGCAAATCCAAGGTCATGCAAAATCAACTGGAACGCGGTTGGTACCCCAAGGAAGGTCGTTCCAAACGGGGAGGGGAGGCGGGGCCTCCACATCATCGTGATCCACTCGAGCCAGGAGCCTAATTCCTAGGCGCAAACCCCAACCAAACAACAGGGGAGCCCCCAAAAACCCCGGAAAGCCCATCCCGAAACGGGGGAAAAAGGGGGGGGGACCCAGGGAGCCGCCCCGGAAAGGGAAGAACCAAACAAGGGAGCCAAGGCGCACCCCGGACCAGCCCAAGCGCGCCAATTTTTCTCGCCTGGTACAGGTCTAGGCCTGTGCTGTGCCCAGGGGGGGATATCAGCGCCCTCGGCAGCTGTCCCCCCCGGGGTGCGCTGCGAGTCCGTTCCGGATGGCCGCAGTGCTGTATGATCATACGGCCCCCTTTGCAATGTCATCAATGCGCTTGAGCGCCGCCGCCTCCGGATTCCGGAGAATCAGCTCCCAGATGGCGTTTGAAACGTGGCCGGTCTGGGTGACGTGGCTGAACCTAGGACTTTCTGGTCCACCACGGAGACATCCCGCAGCGGGGCCGAGGGCTCTACCCGGCGGTAGAACTCCAACCGCTCCTTGACCCAGCGGTTGTACAGGCCCTCCGGCGGCTCGTCCAGCACCAGCTGAAGGATGGCCTTGCCGGCCCGGATCTGGAGGAGGCGGGTGCCCCCTCCCCCGGCGCGCCAGTACCCCTTGCAGTACTTGCACATGTAGCCCCCCCGGGTCTCCCCTTTGGTCTTCGGGATGAGTTCCCACGGGGTGACGGAGCTCAGGACCAGGCCACACTCCATGTGCGCCCAGAAGACATGCTTCGTCTCCGCCGGATAGTTCTTCTTCCGGTAGTCCTTGCCCACCACGCCGTGGACGTTGTCCGATGTGATGGGGGGGTAAACGATCCCCTCATCGCCCTCTCCTCCCCTGGGGCGGATGTCAGGGCCATCGGCACCTGTCCGGCACCCAGGGGCGGAGGGGTCAAGGCCCATCAGCTTGATCATGTCGTTGGTGTAGCCGAGCTTGCGGTAGATGGAGGGGGCTACTGAGTCGGGGACTGCGCCGACCCACCACTGCTTCGTGTTGCAGCGCCAGTTGACCTTCACCTCCGCCAGGGCCCCCGGGCCTCCAATGCGGTCCATGAGGGCCTTGTACACCTCTGGGAACTGCTGGAGACTCTCCACCGGGACAGATATGCGCTCATCACATACCGCCCGGAGGATCATCTGTTCCTTGGAGTCCGCCACGTCCTGGACCGGGAGCTGCATCACCTCCGCCGGGGTGTCCGTGAGGAAGGCCCGGGCCGCGAGGACCTTGCCCATGGCCCGGTAGACCAACCGCCACTCCGGTCCTGTCTGCGGAAACGGAAGGCCCTCCTCCTTCAGGAAGCACCGCGCGTCTTCCTTCAGGGTCTCCCAGCCCTCCAGGCGGATCTGATTCTGGGCCTTGTTCTTCGGGCCCCGCTGCCTAGGGCCCTGTAACAGTGGCAGGGACTCCCAGACTCCCCAGAGCTGGCGCAGGGTGAAGCTGTGACCAAACATCCCCAGTAAGCCTGGAAGTGTCCAGGACGAGATCTGGCGCGCCCAGTGGAAGTCCTCATCCGGATCGTGGGGGGCCGCCCAGAAGATGGAACGCAGGTCCTCGGGGTAGGGTCGGTCCCCCGCCTTAGCCTGCTGGTTCAACTCATCAACGGAGTACCTGGCCCATGGGAGTCCACCCACCTGGTGGTTCCTGGGGTGCGTACCCCTCTCCAGCGCCTCCGGATTCACCTTGGTGAGGTTGTTGGCCCAGTCCGGGACGTGTACGGGGCCCGGTCGTCGGACCCAGCGGCCCGCAAAGATACGGACCTCTCCGACCCGTTTGCTCATCATCCAGCGCAGGACCGCGAGCTGCACCTCCGGGTCCTGGGTATCCAGGCCCCCTGGGGTGGCAGACGGCTTGTCAGGGCCCTCGGCACCTGAGCTCGTCGCGCCAGAGCCCGAGGCTGGGGGGATGGTGGGCTGCCTGTCAGGGCCCTCGGCACCTGGGCGCGCCGCACCAGAGCCCCCCGCCTTTGGAATGGGGATCCCCGCCAGATCCGGCAGATCTGCCAGGAGGGCCGCCGGAAAGGGGTTCCTGCCCAGCGAGATGACCGCCTTGGCTTCGAGGTAAGAGTCCGTGAGGGACGTGAGGTCGTCCATGCTGAAATCCCTCCATGCCGTGGTCGGCTCAAAGACCCCCGTCTCAATGGCAACTCGGACCTCGTTAGGCCATGCACTGAATGGGGGCTTGATGGGCTCAAGCGCTTGTCTGGCCTGGTGCTTTGCCTTCGCCTCCTCCGCAGTGGTCTGGGCCTGGAGGAGCTCTGGTGTGGGCCTCCCCCAGTCCGCGCCCAGCTTATCCAGCAGTTTTTCCCGGAAAAGGTCCAAGTCCAAATTCTTGAGGAGTAGGCCCCCATCGCCTCCTCCATCAATGGCCCCTCCTTGAAGCTCGTGGAGGACCGCCGCGGATCGCTCCACCGCTGCCACCTGGTCTGCCTTCTTGGCCTCCTCCTGGGCAATGGTGGTGGCGTTGAGCCGGGTCTGGATTTTGAAAGCCTTCACCGCCGACGGGTGGAAGGCCCTGCATTCCTGGCCCTCTTCCTTGTCGCCCGGCAATGGAGGCCTCTCCCCCATTGGGGCCGTCAGGAAATCCTCGTCCAGCTCCATGGGGCAGTTTCTGATCACCGCCCGGACCGAGGAGGGGACAAAGTCCGAGAAGCTTGCCTGGTCCGGGTTCTCGCATGCCATCGGGTCGGTGGCCAGCTCGCTGACATCCACCGAGGCGCTGAGCTTGAGGTCGCGGGCCCGGTCCGTGTCAGGGCCATCGGCACCTGCGGACCGAGCCGTCCAGACCGCATTGCCCTGGTCATCCACCGTCAACTGCCAGTGCGTGCCCGCCATCTCCAGGGTGGCCGAGTTGGTCGCCATGTCAATGGGCTCCGTCTTCTTGCCGCACCCCATACACTTCCTGGCGCCCTTCTTCACCCAGGGCATGGTGCAGCAGGGGCAGATCCAGGATGTGGGCTCCTTACCCAGGGGGCGGTTCTCCAGGCCCCCATACCCCAGGCCAGCGCGCTTGCCGACCTGCTGTCCCGGGGTGCTGAGCCGGGCCTCATGCTCATACTTCATCTTGGCGATGTAGAACGCCTCCACCACACGCTCCAGGCCCCCCTGCTTGAGTTGGGGGCCCTCAAAGCCTCTCAGGAGCCGCTGGACGTCCTTGGCCTGCAGTCGGCGGAGCCTAGTGGCCGTGGTCGCATCAAAACACGGGAAGTCGCCCGCCATCTGGTCATCGCTGAATTGGTAAAGGCCCTCAGAGACTTTGAGGGCCTTGGTGAAGACGCTTCCCCCCGGCGGGGGGGCTGCGGGGTCCTCATCCTCCTCCGAGGACGCCTGCTCCCTGACCTTCGCCATCAGATCACGGCGTCTCTGCCACTTGGTGTCGGACATCGGGAGCTCCTCCTCGTCTTCCGCCAGGAGTTCTTCCATGGGAACATCCTTCTCCGGCGGGTTTAGGAGCTCCAGGAACGCCCCTGCGGGGCGTGTCAGGGCCTTCGGCACCTGCGCCACCCCAGGGGCTGAGTCTGCCATCAACTCGTCCTCTGCCTTGCGCTTGGCTGGGATGAGTGGGGCCTGCTCCAGCTCATCGGCGCTGGAGAAGAACCGCTCGTCAGGTGCCTGGGGGACCTCAGCAGCCAAGACGGTCCATCCTTCTTCCTCCTTCTTCACGAGGCTTGCCAGGTACTTCGCCATGGAGGCCTTTGCCTTCGCCTTGGCCTCTGCAACCGCGGCACCAGCGTAGGCGGGGGCGTACATGGCTTTGATAGGAGGGGAAAGAAAGATTTCAGATTACAAGACAGAAGGTCAGAGTCCACTTGAGCCAAAATGGTGGCCCAAGTGGACACTTATGAAGAGTCAAGACAAGCGACCACCTGCGGTTAACGCTTTAGCCCAAAAGCCCTGAATCACAAAAAAAACAATTATGGTGGGTCTTGAAGCTCTGAAGCTTGAAAGGATTGCCTTTTTTGGACCTTGCAGCTTTGTGGCACTTCCAAGCCGGCCTCAAACTACTGCAAGTCCTAAAACACTTTCAAGCCTCGTGAGACCCAACATAATTCGAGCTTTTGTTTTTGGACCTTACAGCGCGTTGGAGCTGTAGGTTTGATTTTGTTGGGGCCTTACAGCACTGCTTGGAAGCTCGGTGCAGCTGTAGAACCTTTCTTTGATACCTTCCATCAGCTTCATATGTCTCATCATTGCAAATTTTGGCGGGGCTTGTAATCTTGAACATTTTGGCGGGGGCCACCCTCATTTTGGTGTTTGCTTGCTGAGTGTCATGCGTTGAGGCTCAAATCATGACAGAACAAGTGAAACATCATGTAAAACACAAGTGATCCAATGAAAAGTCCAAATAGCAATCTACTGCTTGACAGGCCAGTCCCTGTGCGCACTTGGGCTCGAAAGCCCCGGACAACCTCCGGGAGAGCGCGGCTGACATGAGGCGAAACAGATGAGAAAGTACCAGGAGAGAGCCAAAAAATGCATGACACGCATGTACTCGATAGTGAACGCCTATCACAAGGACCCTAAGGTTCCGCACGCATTGGGGGGGGGGGGGGGTGAGCATATGTGTGTATATATATATATATGCTTCTGTGTATATATATATATATACATATTTGTACAACCGTCTTGGGATCTCAATAAACAAAAACCCCTGCCTCCCCGAACCGGTCCACATTGTGCGAACCTGAGTGCAATTGTATGTGAACTGCTTTGCAGTTCAGAGCCATCTCTTAGAATGCGTTGAACGGGATCCATTTCTCTGTTTGCCTGGGCAAATGGACGCTGGGCTTTCTCCGGGTTTTCCGGGCCGGGCTCTCCACGTGGCTCGGGCACCGGGTCCTTCGACTTGCGGTCCGACGCCGCAGGGTTCACACCGCCCCCACGCTTGTCTTAGGGTCGGAAGAAATCCAAGGGTAACTCCTCATTCTTCCGCAAAGAAGCCCACCCAAAGAATCAGGACCCCACGCGCAGCGTGACTGGCACGCAGGCCCTTTCACTGAACGCCCCAACCCCTTGTGATTTTCGGACATCGAAGCCACGGGCCCGGACCCGTGGCATCTCATGCCTTCGGGCGATGAATGACCTCGGGAAAAGGCCCACCGTCGTTTCGTTTCGTTTTTTTTTTTCCCCCCTTTTTTTTCCGAGTTTTGGGTTGAATCCAATGAGAGACCCTTTAAGTATGTCCCACGACTTGTCCTCAATTGAACCTGCAGAGCCAGAATTGACTGTTACATGTGGCAACAGTGCACTGGTGTCTTCGGTACCAAACCCCAAACAAGCTCAACAAACAAAGAACCTCCTGTGTCCAGGTGCAAAAAGGGCCCTCTTCTGGGAAGAAATCTTGAAGGGAAACAGGGAAACTTGTTCTAGAGGGTTTGGATGAAAGGTCTTGGCTGGGTTCGGCACCAAGCGGCCGGTTTCTATGCGGAAACCAGGCCTTTGCAGCCTTTCAACACATGGTTGCTTTTTCGCAGGCGGGGCGCCCCCCGACTCAACAGCCAATCATCGTCTCAGGCGTTTGGCCCCAAACCTCCTTTCGGGCTAGGCCGAGAGTGACCGTAGTGGAAACCGTATGGCTAAGGCTCCCGCAGGGTGCCACGGAACCCCTTAGGCAAACGGAAAAGGAAGAAAACCCATGCAAAAGTTAAACAGCCATTTCCCAAATTGCCGTTGAACCCAAAGAAGGAAATTCCCCAAAAAGGAGCCGTCTTGGGAGTGGGGAGGCATGTTGATTGGAGACTGGCATCTTTCAATTCGAGTACAAAAAGCGCCGTAGCGAACACGGAACCCTGAACTATGCACTTGTAGCTCTTAGCTATCTACCTGCCGCTGATCTCTGTGCGCGGGTTTGTCTAAACAGCCCAAATGAAACGAGGGTGCCAACCCCCCATGTCCTTCCCAAATGCTTGACACTTTGGCCTAACCTGGTGTGGTCGGCGAAACGGCAACAGTCCAGGGCAAAAAGAAGCAACACCATCACTACACCATCTGGGCGCGTCTTTGCTTCAACGTTTTGACAGGAACCAGAAGGACAGCCGCCATTTGGGGATTCGATTGCCCTGTTTTAAGACACATCCGTCTCCCAGAGCCAAGTTGCATAAGCCACGTGCACCCTGCCCGGCGTGGACGGCCTGCGACGTAGCGAAACGAGCGTGACCAACTGCATATCAACGTGGCGAGAAAGGTACCTGTTTGGCTCCCAAAAGCAAAACACACACACACAGAAAGCCGATGACAGTCAGGCATCTGCAAAGGGTTCGGATCAAGAAGTTCGGGTTTTGGCGAAAGACGAAGGTGATGTTTAAACTCAGCTAAAAAGGGGTGGAGCACAAGGGAACCCTGAAGAATCCATTGTCACAAGGCGAGGTTGTCCCCCGGCAACAAGTTGTGCCAACCAGAAACCGAAGGAATTAAGTCGAACCAACGGTGTCCCTTCGATAAATGATTCTTGAGGCTTGGAGCAACCCAACGCTTCCCACTGTTGCTACTCCCGGAACCGAGGAAAAGGTAAAAGGAGGTTCTTCCAATCTAGATATAAAACGGCTCGTTTTGCTTCCACGCAACTCTGCAAGGAAGTAAATTGCAGGCCTAAGTGCCAAACAAGCCATCCGCAAGCTGGGATGGATGAAGCCCAACTGGGATAAACCACCCCTCCAAAGTGCTGCAAAGTGGATGTTGTCTATCAGTAGTTTGGGGCATCCGTAGACTATGGGAAGCCACAACCTACGGGCTATGGAAAAAAATCATCAACCATAGAGTATATAATGTGCCCCAGAGGATGTCCAGGGAAAGGCAGAAACTGTTTGTCTGAGTGTAAAGAGTTCACCTCACTCCAAGAAACAAGAATAAAGGGCAACACTGAAGCGCTGGAAAGAAATCCCTGCTCAAATTATAGCCCCTGGTTCAAATGCGGGAGTTTGCTTTTCCACGTGGTAGAGGTTCTTTACCAGTGGCCAGCTGACGGCTGATGCGTGTTGCGTTCCGTTCAAACATCTCGCAGAGAAGAAAGCAACAAGCACATCTTGCTGAAACTGCTCCAAACTGCGAAGATCACGTCAGAAAAATGACCATCGCCTTTCCTTAAACTACACGGAACCCGGAAATAAACGCCCAAATGATATCTCCAAACACCCCAGAAGCCGTCGGGAACGACCCGCGCTCTTTCAGGAGGTCTGGTTTCCATTGAATCGATCGCCTGTGTCGAAAGCTGCTAGGCTCTTCCTTTGAGGATCGGAGCGGGCCTCCAGAACTACGGCAATCCACCGGAAGGCATGGAGGGGGAAGTGGGTGAAGCTTAACGCGGCCCCTCTGCTGGATCTTTACCATTGGCAGGTTAGCATAGGTTCTTCTTCAGCCAGCCACTAGAAAGCGACACCAAAACAGAAAGAAAACCACCGGAAACAATCCAAAAAGAACAAAACGTTTCGGGAAGCGTGCGCCTTTTTTGCACTTTTGAGTCCGCTTCTGCGTCAGCTTGGGCAGGGTCCTGCTTCTTGGGCTTGCCTCCTTTCTTGCCCTTGTTGGTTGCCTGGCTGGTGTACGTTGAAAATCTATGTTCTCGGGATTTTACAACATGGCCTGCTTTTTCGTTTGATCAACCTTAGTTCTCAGTGTGCCGTGGTCATCACTACTTTCGTCCGAGTTGCTGTTCATGCTCTCATGCACCTTGAGCTGAAACATGCCACTGATGTTGGTTTCCTCCTCAGCCACTTCTTCATCCTCCATGAGCACCAAATATGGGCGGAGGCCTTCGCGTTCAGAATGATCGCAGATTTCCCGCGCTGCCAGTTCTGGGTCCGAAGTCTTGCTGCCAGTTCTGGGTCCCATTGGTTTGCCTTTCAACCAGCCCAACAGACAGCTACGGAGCATCAAACAAGACACCCCCACGCCCAAATCAGCGGTGCCCAAACCGCTTTCACTTCCATTTTTTCGCACTAACATGGCTAAGGCTTTTCCAGAAGTTGCGTCATTCATCCCCAATGAAGCAACAAAACACGACATGAACATCCGACTCAAAAAACAACGACAACTGCTGGGTTTTTCGCCCACCTCAGCTGCATCCAGAACGGTCCCCCCGTTTCTTGCTTGACGTTGAAAAGGGGAGCAATAATTTAAACTTTAGCAGACAAGTCGATTTGGACTTCAACCACTCAACCACAATAAGCCAGATAAAAATGTAAAATGCTTCCCAACAACAACCATGATTGCTTTCTGCTCCCCTGCTAAAAGTTTTTGTATAACCTTTAGTGGTTTGATGGGAGAACCCCTTAGTTGCCAAACAGCTATTCAGTCCTAACATCCCTTGGCAAAATGCACCAAAGTTGCGGGTGACAAGAGAAACCTGCGGGTGGGACAACTCGTGGCTCCGGCTTGGATGGAAATCGAAGGAAACTACGGCCCATGAAGAACTTGGGTCGTCTTATCCCGTGATTCCTCGGCAAAATGCGCCACAGCTTTGGCGCTTTGGGCCCCAGCCGTACGGTCGGAGCTCGGTCCCGCCTGCTGCTGGCGGCGGTGCTCGCGCTGGCCGGGCGCCCGATGCGCCGGAGCTGGGTCTTCGGGCACATGGCCGGGGCGCGCGGCAAGAAGTTCACCTGGCAGCTCCGGGGGGGATTTTGCGTCCATTCTCTTTGAGGTTGTTGTGCTTGTTGTTAGTTGGTTGAGTGGGAGTTTGCATTGACACACAAAAGTCAAACTCTTAGCTTAGTTGTTGTTGTGGGCTTAGATATTTTTGGATTATTGGTTAGTTCCCCTCCCTGTTGGGTTTCAAGGGAATGAATATTTTTCCAGGGGACTTAAGCAAATTGAGGGCAGGGTTCTACCCGAAACCTGAAAGCGGTGTCAAACCCCAATCCAAAATGTCCGTCATCTGCTGCCCAAATAAGGAAGGAGCACCATGAACCAGTGGTTTCCTTCAAGGGAATCCCCAGGTTCGTTCCAGATCCCCTCTTCATTCCCTGGCGAATCCCGTTTGAGAGACCCGAAAATGGGTCACGAGGAAACCGGGACATGAACCCTTGTCATGAGGTTCCATTTGTTGGGAGTTCTCATGGTGAGAGACATCCCCCTGTTGGGTCGGTTCAAAGGAAACCAGATAGTTCGTCAACTGAGCATCCATTGACCACCCTGTCAACGTAGGCTACTAATCATTTTCAATCACCCCAACCGTCTAAGCACATGAGTGCGGGCTGCTTCAAGGATTGGTACCCTTTTGGGGTTGTTGTGAAGGGAGGCCCCGCGGAGACAAACTCATATTTGCCCTGAGAAGACAAACGAACAAGTGACGCACTCCCGATACCATAATTTTGATGAACCGGGGAGGGGAGACTATGCATCATGGGCAGCAATGCTAAACATGTGCTAACTCCATGAGATGATTCTCCCTCAGAATCGATCGTCCAGACCCAAGAAGTACGAAGCCCAGTGACTTGAGCGCCTCCGTCTCCGCGGGAAAAAAACAAAAACGAAAACCGCCGCCTCCGCCTCCGCCTCCGCCCCCGCCGGGTGTGCTTCGCGGGCGGTCGGGGCGCTCCGAGGGTGACTCGGAACCTGCGGCGAACGCTGACGTCTTTTTTCCGGTGGACCCCAGTTGCGTTTCGCAAGGTGCCCCCGCCTATGGATCCATTTAAGGAAAATAGGCAAAGGTTGCCATCCATTTGTATCATGTGTTGCTTTTAAAGGGTGGGTCCCTTGAACATCAAATTGCTTTCTGGACTAGCCATCCAGGAACTGACATCATTTCGCTTCGGACCCGTCACCAAGGGAACTTCAAAATAGGCTTGAACATTTCCCTTTCGACTTTCCAGTCTTGGGTGAACCAGCGAAACTGGGAGAAGTTTTCCTGTGAACCTCGTTTGTGCGAATCCGAATCCCAGATCCATCCTATTCCTATATGGTAGAGAGCTTTCGGTTGCGACTCGCCAAACAGCAACGAAGGGGCCACCTGGGTTGCACTTCGCCGGGAGCCGAACACGGATTACTGAGTTGCAACTGTTGATTTGGGCCAAAGATCGCAGCTGAGCTAGAGGATGCCCTAGCAAAGCAGATGGTTTTTTGGATGTATGCTTCCGAGGAAGCCTGCTTGAGACCCACCCGAAGAAAAGCCGAAGAATGGGGGGGCCCCGCTTGGGGCCCAATGGTCAACGAAGCCTCCGGCGCGCTCTGCGGCCGCAGCTCCTAGAAACATGGAAAGCAACGCTATCCCAGATCGCAGGCAAGCCACCCCAGTGCTTCCAGTTATCACTATAGTGGGGAACCAGGGATTTTTTGCCTCTTGGTTTAAATGATGGTTATCCTTGGTTACCTACTATAGTCTATAGTAGTAGCTGGGAGATCTGAGTAAAAAGGTAGCCCTTCAATCCATTTTCCTTTTGGTGGGTGGCAAGCCCTTGGTTACCTGCCATACTGGCTTGCCTGGAATCACTGGGCCATGCTTCGAGGCATCTCCTTGACCCCTTTTCTGGGTTCCATGTGAAAACAATCATGCGGACGTTGTTGCTTGTGGGATAGGGTTAAAACCCCAAGTAACCCGAAGCGTCCTTTTCTTGGCATGGCGGTTCACTAGGTCGCCTAATGTTCAGGCTGCCCAGATTGGTCCCCTAAGCAACACTCACCTTGTCAACAGATTCCCTTGACTAATTAAATGCATCTGGGTTGGACACAGTTGCGCAAACAAGTTCCACCCCAACACACACCTCAAGTTGACCCAGGTTCCGTGGGCCTGATCCGCTCGCAAGTAAAATCCAAGGCCCATGTGGGCCAATGGTGGGGGTCGACCAACTAGCCTACCAGCGGAATCTGACTGGATTGGTTGCCATCGTGGCCAGAGTGGGTTGCAGGTCACTTGTTGGGTTCCAGCTACCCTGCTGGTTTGATCCTAATTCGGAACGGCTGGAGGTTGCCCTACTCAATGTGTACTTCTCAAAAATGGATAATCCAGCTGGACTGGAAAAGCCAAACAAACCCAAGCTTAGGTTAGATTGCCACTATGGTCAAAGAAAAGTGCAAAGCCCAGAAAACTCAGGGTGAGTAGTTGATTTTGAACGGAACCCCGCTCGATCCGCTACTGTAACATCCTCGAAACTACCCTCTAAAGTGGAAATCCCTCCACGATCCAAAAGCAATTTAGCTTCTCTATGCCAAAAGGCGGGTCTGGCAAAACGTAGCTGTGGTTTTCCTCTTTACTTTTGCGGAGGGGGGGTCCGTTTTGGCTGTTGGTTTCGTGGCGTTCGTGCCACCCCAGGGCTCGCCACTCGAACTTGCTCCTTTGCGCGGGGCTTGGGACGCAGCACGTCCCCGCCTCGCGGATCCAATTCGAGTCGACTTGCGCCGCGAAATCAAAAAGGAAGAACTTAGGTCCTCCAGTAGAGGTTAGAATGGTACCCTTTTTTCTGTAGTCTATTTTTAGTAGGGGAACCCTCCCCAAAAAAGGGGTAAAAGGGCACTACTGGGGGACCTAGGAATGTTTAAACCAATGGCCATGGCAGAAAACTCCGGGAAGACACAAGTTGATGAGCTGATATCGGGGGGAGCGTCCATACTGTGGACAAAATCCGCTTCGCACCAGTTGGGATTGGTGGTTCAACCAACATTGACAGGGCTTCATCCTGCAACTGGTGCAGGATTTTGTGCCCATCCGATCCCAACAAGCAAAATGGGATTTACTACGACCACCAGAGATGGCCAGAGATGGCCAATAGCTTTGAGTGCTAAAGGATGACCCAGCTGCATGCCCTACTTACTTGTTGCTGCTATTGTGTTGTACACTTCGCTTCAGTCGTTCATGAAAAAACACAGACTGTGCTTCTTGGGGTCCATTTTTGTTTGCTTTTTTTGTTGGGGGGGGTTGACGATTCTTTACTGCTAAACCAAAAGCAAACAGGGTGAATCCGCATGGGGCCAGGAGGAAGTTGGCTTAAACCACGTGACCTCCGCAAGCAGAGAGGATTCCCTGTGACACCCTATTGATCAGAGGTCTATTTGCGCGCTCCCACTGAGTTCGTGGTTGTCAAACCCAGTTCAGCCCCTTGACACCAAAACATGAGACTGTGCTGCCAGGTTCCTAAATGTCTAGGGGTTGATGCCCCATTCTGTTGAAGGATACCTGGAAAGAGTGGGGAAGGTACCCCTAGAAAATGGTCGTTTTTCTATTGGCGTCTTGAAACAACCCCCAAAAAGGGCATCAACTCAAAAAAGCCATACCGACATGGCCATGGGTCAAAACCCCGTACCCAGTGAACATCCCAAGCCCCATGTATACCAAAATGGGGGTGCACCTCATTGGTTTTGACCCACAGCCACATGGACCCTGTCCCGCCTGTCCACGGCCGGAACACGTGGCCCGCGTGGCCCACGTTCGCTTCCCGAGGTCCGCGTCGTTCCGCGGTGGAGGGCCGTGAGGCGGGGCAGTCCTCCACCGGGATCAAGACCTCGGCCGGAAAGGGGTCTGCTCACTTGCTGAGTGGATGGCCCAAAAAAAGTCCAAACTGTAGATTTTGGAAGGGGAGCAAACATGTTGAACACTTTAGCAGTTAAGTGGTTGGATTTCAACCACTCAACCACAATAAGCAAAGATGTAGAATGCTTCCCAACAACAACCATGTCTTGAGGGCGCCACTTTGTGAGGTGCAGGGGTAAAGGAGGTGCTGGAGAAAAAACGGGGCACTCCAGAATGTACTTGAACCCGGAAACAAGACCTCGAGGGAACCTGCAGGGTCCTCGTCAGCCGAAACCCATGGAAAACCCTCTCATGAATTGTTGGTAAACCAAGATGAATGCAACAGCTGTTGAAATCCCTGTAGGACAGTTCCGCCCAACCTTACAATCGGCATGCATGCCCCCTTTCCTGAAGTTGATGCTATGAAAGGGTGGCTAACAACAACACATTGACTTGATCCAACAACACCCCACGTCTTCATTTGTTTAACAATCACAGCTCATTCAAATGCCAAATTAACAAGCAGAAGAAGCGCTTTCCAACCATGCGTGTTGGGTCCCAGTTTCAAGACCCCCTTGCCACTGGATGATTGGCGCATATCAATTTGTTGCCCTCAGGTCACAGGGCAGGGGCGGAGGAAGTTTTTGAGGGCTGAATAAAAGCTATTTTGGGCTCCGCCCCCTTCCCCTCCCTCCCAAGCCCCATAATTAATATAATTAGGGACCACAGGTTGACCGAATGATTTGAGACCAACCCACACCAAACAAAACACCCGACCAACCATCACTTTTGGGCAAGGACTAAGGGCTTTGTTCACCCATGACAAAACGGGTCCCGATTCACGACCTCTTTTGAGCTGGTCCCGCCATATTTGATTGTGTTCTTCTTTGGGGGGGGGCCGTCAAAGTCAGAAACTGGCGGCGGTTTCCCATTAGCACCGAGGTGACTTCGATAATCGTAAAACGGGTGTCGTTTTGTGAGGGTACCCTTGTTTGGTAATCTATTTTGGGGGGGTCCAACATAGAAAAACAGTCAAGCCCAAGTCGTGTGCCCAGTTCCAACTCTTAAAATTCAGATGGCCACCGCTTGCCCCTCTGCCCCCCTCCGGCGCTCGGGTTCGCGCCGACTCGCAGCTCTGTAGGTGTCTGGGGGAACGCCTCGCGCATGGGGCCCAAACACGCGCCGCCTTTTGGTTCTAACGATGGCATCTTTGGTAGCGGCTCGTCCCCTTATAACCACTCCAATACACCTGGAAAATCCCTTTGACTTACTTTGGGTTTCAAGTACACCACAACCCCAATCGAAATTGAGCATGTACTTTCAAGCACCCTTTAAATCAAAGGATACACATTTAGGCCGCTTGAGAAAGGAAGCAAACACTTTAGGTTTCAAGGATGCTCTTGTCAATCCAGCGGTTACGGTCACAAAAGCCATTTTTAGCTGTATGAATTGCAAAAAGGGGAACCCCCTCAAAGTCCAGCGGCTTTTGGGGTTCATGTAAAGGCCTCCTTGGGTCATTAAGGGAGCCGCCCAACAAGGGCGTCGGTGTTCCTTTCCCCTTTCAAACGACTCCATTTCAAAAACCCTCGCAAAACCAGACATCCCCCCGCTTCTCAGTTGCCAAAGAACCCAGAAACCAAAGGTGCTCACAAATTTTGGGGGGCAGTTTTTTCCAAGGACCCCCATATCTTTGTGGCCACGAAACAATTCGACCGCACAGCCCGTCAGATCTCCCTCCGGCCGATTCGGGGGCTGAGATCCGCGCGGAGAAGGCTCGCCCTGCCAGCTCGTGAGGCTCGCTAAGGTGCCGGCGCGCCGAGGTTCCTGGGACGAAAAAACACCGGCCTTAAAGCGGTCCGTGTTTTTTCCTGTTTTTTGTTTCTCCTGTTTGTGATATCATTTTTTTGTTTTTCAATATATATATATATATATTTTTCGGGAGTCGTTGTTTTGGCTGGGATCTGAACCCCAACTTGAGTGGCCCGGCCAGGTCTTGTACTATCCGAGTAGCATAGCGCTTCTCCCTCCCGTCGCCTTTTTGGTTGGATTGAAGGAGCGATATATCGCGGCAACAAGGAGAACAGAAGGAAAAAAGCGACTTGCTGGGAAGGATCGGAGCAAACTGCGACAATTCACACGCCGAAAACAAGGACTCCCTAAGTGGGTGTGTCTTTCTTTCCTTTTCGTGATTTTGAATGGGGATCCCTTTTCGGATTTGGGGATTCATGCCCATTTTGAGGTGCCACTGCAAACTCATAGCATCATTTAAACCTTTTTGTTGTCAAGGAATTGGACTTGCTGGTTCTCAGCAGGGAATGAGAAATGGAAGGACCCCTATACGCCCTCCCCCTATGGGTTCCTTTATTTGGGAATCCCCTTCCGGTTCATGCCCAACACCCGGACTCAGATCTTCCTTCCCTACCTCTCGCGGCAAGTGGAGCAACCCCGCCTGGTTGACCTCATCCAGCTCCAGCTTGGCCACCATGGGAAGCGGCTCCCGCAGCTTGTTGAGCCAACGCCTCGGATCTTTTTTGGCGGCGGTGTGCGATTCGAAGGCCGTCGGAAGGCGGTCTGGGGTGAGAGATCGTGTGAGGTTTGCTGTTTTTTCTTTCCGGGGATGGCCAAAAAGCGCCAGTTTCCGGGGCGATTGTTGTTGCCCACGAATGGCTTCTGCCGGTTCTGCAGTCTTGCTTCAGAAACCCGGCTCCAGCTTCTGCTGCCTGAAAGCACTGCGGTTCTAAAACAGAATGGCTTCGGCATGGCAACAACGCTGGCTGCGCCGAAGACGGCGGAGGCAACATATTGGATGTCGAAACGAATCCAATTGGGCCCAAGCACTGAGCCAAACTGCCTTCCTTTGGCGATACCCTACGTTGTCACGTTTCGGGAAACTCGCCGAGCTCTGCATTTTTGGTTGAACGGGCACGGGAAAAAATAACTCAAGTCCTTGGGCGTCGCCCGCACTGCGGCTTCCCTGCACCTAAGGCGCGGGCTCTACATCTGCAGTTTCGAGTTCTAAGCAAATAAACTCAAGTCGGTTGAACACCCAGGCCCACCAAAACCCCGAGCTGGAGTTGGCTTCGGGGGGTTCCCTCGAGCGGTCAGGAGAGCCGATTGATTTCCGCAAACATGACAGCAGGAAACTCACAGGCCCCTGTTGAATATATATATATATATGGTACCCCCCCCCCATGGACCCTGGTTTGGTGCGGTTGACCTGTATTTTCCAGTGTTTGATGCTTCTTTTTGCTTCTTGGATTTGTGTCAAAATTGGGGGGGGGGGGTCATACATGTATATGATACGCATGCATGCAAACAAATGTGATAAAAGCAATGACATCAGCACCTGCAATCTGAAAGAGTTTGAATGCATCCAAAAATACAAGAACAACTCAGACATGTTTCATAATTTTTATAAAAATTATGGGATTCAAGATTCAAGATTCAAGAATGTGAGAACATATTTTGTGGGAATCTTGAATCTTGAATCCCATATTTTTTAAAAGTTTTTAAAAATTTCTAGATTCAAGATTCAAGAATCTGAGAAAATATTTTCTGGGAATCTTGAATCTTGAATCTTGAATGTTGAATCTTGAATCCCATAATTTTTAAAAACAAGTTTTAACAATTCCAGGGTTGTCCCAATACTCTCGGTGTTCAATAAGATTCTCGGAAAAGTTTTCCGTGAAATATTTCAATCCAGTGGTAACGGATGTTCGAGGTGATAGAACAACTTAAACATTTTAGCGGTTGACCAGGATGGATGATTCTCAGGAAAGTGGTGGTTTGTGGGCTCCTCAATATTGAATCCCCAATCCAGTGGTAAAGCACTTTCAAGTGTTAGAAGAACTTGAATGCTATTTGGGTTTGGCCAGGATTGACAATTCTCAGGAAAGTTTTCTGTGTAATCTTCAATCTTGAATCTTCCATCCGATAGTAGCATATTTTCAAGTGCTTAGCGATCCAGTGGACACACTTTCAAGTTATTGGTTAGACAAACTTCAAGTGCTTTTGGTGAGCTTCATGTCAGCTATGCTCATGTTGACCCCTTTCCAGGAGGTAAACAAAGGCAGGTGTAACGCTCAAAAGTACTGTATTTTCCAGTATTTTATGAGGAGGCGCAGGATCATTGGGGGTACTATGTATGTGTGTATGTATGTGTATATATATAGATATATTGTACGTTCACACACCGTCCCCCACCCTCTTGAACTACCTGTCCACATTTGCTCATCTACTACCTCCACCTTTTGAGATAGAATTAACTTTCCTGCGCAAATAGAACTTTAAATACAACGGTTTAGCTAGAATCCCTGGTTCGAGATAGATTTAGATGTTGAACCTCTCTTCCCTTAAAATTTCCTTTTGGAACACCGTCTAACAAGTTCAATGTCGGACCTTTCTTATGCTACAAAAGGGCCAGAATGTAAATAACACAAATCTTATTTTGAATTTCCAAATGTTTAGCCATATTTAATATGAATTATATTTGAGATGTAGTCTCTATTCACTTGATATTATCAAAAGCAAATTGAGTTGTGTTTGTCTTAGATTATATTTACCATTTGGATTATATTTGGGAAAACCTTCCATCTAACTTCTTGTGTTATAGATTAGTTGGAGTTTAGCCGAAAATATATATTTACAATTTCATGTAGCTGCTATTTGGGAAGGATTTGCTTGTTTAAGCTGTAATTGAACATAAACACATGTTTGAAAACTATTTCCATACTAAACTATATTCAAAATTCCAATTCTAGTTGAAGTAACATCTTATTTGGAAAGGGTATCATACTGGGACATTGTGGAGGACTCCGGGCTCCAAATTATCACGCTTTGGGGACCAACAATTGGAAATTTCGAGAATATCAATTTGGAAATTCTAGATTTGCCATCCCCAAAAGGCAGTAAAACCAGGGTCCATGGGGGGGGGGGGGTTGCATATATATATATATATAAATATATACGTACCTCCACCACCACCACAACCACCACCACTGAGCGCCTGGAGGAACCCTGGTTAACAATTGGGGTTCACATTTTGCGGGGGGGGGGTAGCTCCCCTGACTAATTCATTGGCAAACCTATGAATGCACATTTGAACAGCAATTGTCCCGTTCCTCTGGGTAGCTTCAGGTTGCAGGCCATATTTTTTTCATGGGAAACATCCCCATAGGCCCTTCTCAAAATTTGAAGTCAGGGTGTTGAAAAAGGCCGTACTGGTTGAGCGCCGTTTTTCTCACCCGTCTGACTCTATTGCTTCGAGGCCAAGGTCTTCACCGGCCGCAAACCCCAAGGCCGACCCCGCAGGCTACAAATTCGATTTGGGGCTTGGCCAAATCTTGAGAATTGGGCGCGGAGTGGTTCAGCTGCGAGCTCGTTTGGCCAATTACTGGCCGTCTTAAAAACAACAAAAAACACGCACACACACACACACACACAAAAGCCAACATTTTAACAAAACCATCAAAAAGAAACAAGCAAACGCAACTCAGGGAGTGTGGTTCGCGCTCACCAGCGAACTGGCCCAACCCGAGAAGCTTGGGAAGTTCAAGGGGGGCAATAACAGGGGAGGACCTCCCCTGTATAGATGGCAGCAAATGGGTGTGTCTTAAAATAGGGGAGCCCCAAACTGGCGGAGTTTCCGTGGTTCTCCCCTTTAAAACCATCCGAAGGGCAAACCTCAACCCCAACTGCCGTATGAATCTTAATTAGGTACCCAAACTAGTGGACATAAGAACTCGGCGGGTCTCGATTCATGTCCACTACCGTGGATGGACACACTCCGTTCGCACCATTTTGAAACCATGGTTAAAGCCATGTGGGTGTGGCTCAAAATTAAACAGGAGGGGTTACGCAGGTTTTGGTCCATGTTTCCACTTGCCAGGGTTCCATTTTGGTACCTGGTTTTTTGAGCCACAGCCATGTGTTTGTATTTTCGGGGGGAAATCCCAAACCAGGGTTTCTGATTCCGGTGCCTGAAATCCCGGATGTCGCAACCATCCGCAGTAGATTAACTAGGTCCTCCAGTAGAGAGGTTAGAATCAGGGTACCCTTTCTTCTGTAGTCTATTGTAGTAGGGGAACCCTCCCCAACAAAAAAGTAAACCGGGCTTCATGCAAAGCCCACCTCTGCCGAGCTGCTCCACCACCTCGCTATCCTGGCGCTCGAACTCCGTCGTGACGTTGTGAAAGGAATCCTACGGCGAGTCTCGAGTGACGATCTCGGAAAAGGCCGGAGATCTCGGAGAAATGTCCTCTCCAAGAGCCGCCCCAAACGGAAACACTCACTTTAAACTAGCCAAGCTGATGCACACACCGGGCCTTCTTTCATGGTGGGAACTGGGTTGCTTCCAGCCCCCCCGACGAGCAAACGGCCCTTGAACCTTTTTTGTAGGTTTACTGGAAAAATATGTTTCCAAAGGCCCCTTTGGGGCGATTCGGTCACACCAAGGACCGGCCATGGAAATACTCCTTTGCTTGCCAAAGAGGGAATCAAATCCAATTCCAGCGTTGTCACTTGAAATGGAACTCCCTTGTCCCGTGAAATCTGCAAACAATTGTCCAAGGCAGTCTTGACTGAGCCCTGCAAGAAGTGATCACTTGTTGCTTGTTGAGATGAGATAACTAAGGCAAAAAGTCTCAAAAGGTAAGCTAAGTCTGGCAACGTTGAATCCAACGCTTGTTGAACTCAAAGGAATCCATGTCGGGCCCGGCGAACAGGTTTTCAATCATTGAGCAAGAGCTAGTGGCTAAAGCAATAAACTTGAGGTTCACACCAGCTCATACATGTGTCATGCTCAAGACTCCCTTTGTTTGGCCGATTGGGTCATGGTTCCCTTGATCGGAAAAACGTTATAGTGGTTCTTTTTCGCATCACGATGACCATCCCAACGTTAACCTCAAGTACAGGAACTGGTTCTTTGAGGATAGCCTCAGAAAAACGGTTGATCGGTTGATCGTGGTCTCCTCTCTGGGAAGTTATAATCCGTTGCTGGCAATCTCTAATTCTGTCCATCCCCACCGCCCCTAAGAGGTCTGAGGTCCGGCTTCTCTTGGGTCAACTTGTTTGAGGGTACTTTGTGTGTGTTTTCCAAAGAATATAATAATGAACTCAAATAAACAAATAAATACGAGTACATAAATAAAGAAAGAAATAAGGGAACCAAAAGAGAAGCATCAATATTGATGGTCTCCCCAATTTACCACAAACCTTCTTGTCTTTGCCAACGGGGCGCTTTGCTCGGTCTGAAAAAGAACACTCCCGGCTTCAATGTTCCACGAAGATGGAGCCATTAGTCACTCGCTTGGGAAGCAAACCCTGCCTTTTGGGAGAGTAAACCAGCCCATTCTATCCAGGGGTCTCTGTTCAAGAAAAAACTGAGCAAGAACCAGAGACGCTCGGTGAAGACACACACACACACGCAAATCTTTGACCCAAACGGTGCTGTTTACATTGCCCGCTGAGGGAGATTTGGGCGTGTTTGTTTTTTGTCGGTGGCCAGGAAGTTGGAAAACCAGTGACCCTGCCCCTTTTTGCTTCCCTTGGGGAACTGAAAATACTGTGGATGGACGAAAACCTTCACCACCTAAGAAACCCTGGTATGATGACTTCCCTGCAAAGACCAACCAACAATGATTTCTCATGGTTTCCATGTTGTGCGAACGGATTTCGTCCATCCGCAGTACGGTCTGTGATCAGCAGCCACGCAAACACCCTTGGGCTTCACCATCCTTGGCGCCCCCACCGATGACCCGCCGGCCGTTACGAAGAACTCCTGCACCGGCGCAGGGTCCTGCACCGTGCAAGCGAGGATGAGCGCATGGATCGAACGTGCGCATCCTGTGGATGGTTGCGAAATCCATTTCACGCCACCGTTCAGAAACCCTGGTATCATGACAATGATTCCCTTGAAAATAAACAAATCTTATGGTTTCAACTCCGTGGTTTCATTTCGTGGTGCGAAATGAATTTCGCGACCATCCAGAGTACCTTTAACCTAGACTTACTTGGCCTAGGGCGGTTGACACCGAACAAAAAAGGCAGGCCCATCCTAGGTTGTTCGCAGGTCCCCTGCGAACAATGGAACCCCGCGCCAAACCCTCAAAAAGCCAAAAATCTCAGGGGACGGCTGGGAACCGCCAAGCTTCCGCGTCCGATTACAGGCAGATCTTCCTTCCAATAGCAAGGCAATGCAATGAGCGAAGGGAGCACCAGGCTTATGCCTTCATAGCAGGTTTTTTTGCGGGTAAAGGCCAGTGAATTTCAGTGCAGCTGTCTTTGCATGTGACTAATCGGGCAACTCAGCTGCGTTGTTCGAAAATCTTCACAAGCCTGGGTCATTCCATGCGCCGAAAGTAACCATGCCACTTTTCCTGTTCAATTCCCCCCAATTCGTAAGCCTCAGTCAAGGCCATTTCGCAGGTATGGATGCACCACCAGTACAAGCCTATAAGCCGGTAAGGCATGTGCTCCCTTCAAGTGGTATAAAACCTCCATAGCTCCAATGGAAACGCACTTGACTCCGAATCCAGTGCCTTCAGACCCAATCGGACTCCACAAGGCCTGAGGCCTCGTAAGAGCATGGTCCTGCTTTAGATTGGCTTCAACGATGGGTTTGTCTGGCTTAGATTGGGTTGATGCCCTATTTACCAGCTCCCAGCAATTTTTCCGCAAGGTCACCTATGGCCAACTGCCATGGTAAGCCCGGCATGGGGTGTGGCCTTCAACCCATGCCAAATCTTGCCCAGAGAAGCTCTTGTCGTGGTTGTTTTACCCCATGAACAGGCGCCCTAAACTTGGGGCCATGTTTGATGGAAACCAGAAATCGGGGAATCCCATATTGTTTTGAATGCCTTTACCGACTCGAAACGCTTTCCCACGGGGCCAGCGAACCGTTTCTCTTTGGTGTGCTTTGGCAAGGTTTAGCTGTTGATGATTGATTGAACCAAAGGAAGCTTCGGCGATTTGGTCCTCCACAGAGACCAGCGAAGGACGCTGGACGCCTGCAGATCTGCCTGACGGATTTTTTTTTTTGGTTTTTTTTAAGAGGGAGATGTCATGAGGGCTGGGAGGAGGGGGGGGATCTGAAACAAGCCCGTATTCAGCCCTTAGAAGGCCTTACGTAGGTCCCCTCCCTCCCCCCCAGCCCCCATGAAGATGAGTGCTTGCACCAGGCTTTGTGAATACTTGGATAAAAAAAGTGGGCCATTAAAACTGTGGATGGTTGCGAAATCCGCTTCTCACACCACCGTTCAGAAACCAGCACATCACTGGTTTCTGCTGATCCTAAAAATACTTCAGCAGACGTTCTGGTTTCAACTGCATGGTTTCAACTGCATGGTGGCTGCCCTCAAGCCTCGTCACATGGCTCGTCTCGAAGAGTCTCTCTCAAACGCATCGGGCTGTCTCAAACGCATCGGATGATTAAACGGGAACCTAAAAAGAAACTGCATGGTTTTAGGGGATCCGAATTCTCAGAAACCACATGTGTCGACTGGTCACAAATTGGAAACCGCCAAGGAACACCTCCCGATCGGCTCAATTGCTCAATCTCAGCTCACTGAGAGACAGCCAAATGCTGTGAATTCGAAGGGGCCCATGGCGACATATGCTATGGAAATTCGTTTCAACCAGCAACCCTTTTTTGGAGGGTCCCAATCAAACTCAGAGCTATATGGCATATGGTTGACACCCTTTTTGCTTTGGCTGCAAAGGGAAAAACGCTGGACACCAGGCCCAAAGCTTCCCTTATTAAAGGCAAGAAGTTGGGTCGGCCGTACTGTGGATGGACGAAATCCTGCACCACCTAGGAAACCTTGGAAGGATGATTCCCCCGTACATGCAACGTTTCAGAGTAGTGCAGGGTTTCGTGCATGCACAGTAGCGCTTGCCAAAGAATTCCTGGACTCAAGGAAGCCGGTGATAAGAGGTGTGAAATAACTGGAATGGGAGTGGGGGTAGCTCAAAACCAGATTTCGTCCCTGATAGGAATAAGGAGGTCTTCATCAGGAGGTGTGTATCTCCAAGCCAGAAATGGAATCGAAAAATCGCTCGATGAGTTGTGGGGGTCAAAGAACAAAGAAACCAAAAGACACATTCCGGTGAGTCTTGCGAGTGTGCCAAGCGGCGCTCGTCACATGTGGTCCCATGGTTTGCCCGGCCAAAGGTAGCCTCAACCGATTTCCTCAGCAAAGGATACTGATTTCACTGATTTTGAGCCATGCCAATTTCAACCTTTCTGGTCCAAATGCATGTGTTGCCTTTTTATGGCTCAAAAGGGACACTAAAGGAAACCCACCACCTGGAGGAGTCGTTTTTTGGTTGAGAAACACCCATTTTCTTCGTGAGCATGCTGCCCCAAGCTCAAAGGCGAAAGCTGCAGCGAAACAGGACAACATGTGTGTGTGTGTGTCAAAGTAGGGGTCAAAGAAAGTGGTAAAGTGACTATAAATCAAACCTGGAACGTTGCTTCGAAAACATCTGACACAGCCCCTAGATTGAAAAAAACAAAAAACAAAAAAGGAAGTTGCGAATGACATGTTACCCTCCCAAGAGCGCAAACCAACCACCTGCACAGTCCTCTTTAAAGGAACCCTCACGGGGAAAGCCTTGAGCTAGCACCAGGCCGGCGCAACCCTTGGTTTGCCAACCGACCGACCCACCAGCCAACCAACCAACCAGGCCTGCCAGGCTGGAGGCCCAACCAACCGGCCAAAGGACTCTAAGGAACCAAGGCGGAAAAGGACTTAGAAAGCCCCTCAACACAGAGAAGGACACATCCAGAAACCTGAAAGTTGCATCTGCAAAAAAATGATTCGCCATGAACTAGGAAGAGAAAAGCGAGAAACCAATGGGATTCAAGTAAGGCGTGTGGAAAAAGCAAAAAAACGCAACAGCTCTCTTGAGTTCCCAACGTGGGAAAATTGAAAAAAATGGCTTCGCTTTGATGGGAAGCCGCAATTTCCAAAGCCCTGGTCGATTGATACAGGGTGCTATTAAAGAGGGAATCCTTCACTTCTTCCAGGAAACAATTCATGAAACCACCAGCTCCACTCCGAACTCAACATACCCAGCCCTTAAACCAGAAACCAAAAGCTACCCTGCACTCGTTTCCTCGCCAAGAAAAAAACCCGCCCCGCACCAGCGCCCCTTGCGGACGAAAGCTCCGCCTCCCGGCTCGGTGCGCCGCCGCTCGCGGAGCCGCCGCCGCTCGCGGCGCGGCGAAGCCGGCGGCGCACACGCCTGGCGACGGCAGGTAGGTCACAACCTGTGATACTGCGGATGGACGAAATCCATTTCGCACTACGTTGAAACTGTGGGAAAGCATTTGTTGCTGGAATCATCCTTCCAGGCTTTGCTAGGTGGTGCGAAATGGATTTCGTCCATCCACAATACCTGTGGTTAATTGAGGGGGGGGGGGGCGGGGGGAAGTTCAAGTTATTAGCCTAGCAGCAAGGGTTTGTCGTTTGCTTTCAGATTGGTACCATATCGACCCTCAAACCCTATTGGGTTTGCGTGGGCCAGTTGACACCGATTCTTAGGTTGAAAGGCAAGCCAGCCAATGTTTAAGCCCCCAGCCGATCCTGACGCATACCCCTCAGCAGAGAGCAGATGATCCCCAGGAAAAAAACGTAGGGAAGGTAATACAGGTTGATGACCCTGTGCCCGAGTCACTCTTTGACTGTTAGTTCGACCAAGGTCATACACGTTGAAAGACTGGCTTACCATAAACCCCATTCAGCTACTACCAAAACAGCCAATGTGTTTGTTGAGGAGGAGGGGGCATCAGCGGTTCTTGCGGGAAGCTTGGGGCAGTCTTAACAATGGGCTACCATATACTTGTGGACTTGCTCGCATTCAGTTTTAGCATTGTGGTGGGGCATTGGTGGTTCGTGTTCGGCTTAGCTGCGCTTTCAAAGTTACATGCTTTTCTCATTTTTTCTTTAAGTATTCTCCCGCCAGGTAACATGGAAACCACCAGAGAGAACCTTTTGGCTGGAGACTAACTCACCTAAACTTCTCCAGCTCCAAAGCCTCCGGCACAAGGGTAGAAATTTCGCGTCCTGGTTACGAGGGCCACTTCCCCTCAACCAAGATCCTGCTCCATGCTTCCTGAAACTCGGAACTGTGAATTGAGATATCACAAACAATCCCAAGCCCTTAACAAACATATATACGGCCTTAACGTTCTTAAGGGGATGGCAGGTGATAGCCCCCGGTCCTTATTTCCCCTCGAAAGATCCATCCCGTTCTGGTCGACCCATGCCAATGAAAGGCCTTCGGAAGGGGAGGTGCCCCACATACCTCGCACCGGGGTTCGTCTCAACCAGCCAACCAAGATTTTGTGCGGGTGTGCTTCGGTTTCCTTTTGAGAAGTGGTCCCTCCATATCCCATTTCCTCTGAATGGACCTTCAAAAGTGGCGACTTTGTTGGACACCGCCAGTCATTTCCAACTCTTAGGGGGAAAATCTGACCCCTGTGAAATCTCTCACAAGGAGACCCCTTACATGGCAGGCCCCTGCTCTGCCTCAGCCTTTGGTGGCAACGGCGTCAGAGGCGTCAGAGTCAGCGCGGCGCTGATATCTTCCGCGGGCGCGAAGCTCGGCGCCGAAGGCGAGGCAGAGGGCGCGGGCGCCTGGAGACTCGGAGAACACCAAGCCCAGTGCTTCCAGGTGGATCTTGCTGGCCTTTCTCTGCTGACTTAAAATAAGGGCTTGTTAAGACCCCCAAAAAGGCCCTTTTTAAGGGGCTATCCCTTATTCCAGGACGGGGGGGGGGGAGTCAGCTACAAAAATACTTAGACATACCATGAGCAGGGAATGAGAAATGGAATGACCTCTATAAACCATCCCGCTCGTGGTTTTTTGGAAAGGGAATCCCTGGGTTCATTCAACCGCATGTCCTATCGCCCCAGCAAGTCATGTAACATGCGGAAATACCCAGGGACTGCAAGCAATGGAAGCACCAGGGACCACTCTGTAACGCAGCTGGGCAGCGCCCCTTGGTGAAACCAAAAGGAACGAATTCTTTTGGGCTTTGGGCGTTGGAAACAGTGGCTACGTAAGAAAAACTATATAGTTGTGCGGCCCTTATTTCTGGGGCTGACCATCTTGCAAATCCACCAAACAAAACAAAATTTGCAAAAGTCCAAACAAGCCATCAGACCTCCAGTCCAGGCTCCATTAACAAACAGAACAAAAAATAATTCTGCACTCTTTTGGTTTGCAAGTGGACTTCTACAGGCAAAAAAGTCGTTGTTTTGGTAATGAGGTGCTCTGAGAAGACAAAAGGGGAGAACCCCCACAAAGATCAAGTCGAGACAATTGAAAATTCCCTGTCTAACCAACCCCCCTGCAATCCATGGACACCACCAGACCAACAAGAAGCAGCTAGTCGCCTAAGGAATCGGACGACTCCCTGGTTGAACCGCCAAGCAACTAACCCCCTCCCCGTAAGAGGGAAAAGTATGTATAATGTGCCGGGAAGAGGTCTGGGCATCAACATCACGCTGAGGGCTGGCTTTCAGGCAGATCTTGTAGGAATTGATTTCATAAAACTGCAAATCTTAGTCTGAGAAATTGGCTTCCAGGCAAATTTGGTAGGAATCAAATTGCAAATGTTACAAATAAATTCGTAAAATTTGCAAGGTAAAGAAAATATTATCCAATATTACAAATTTACAAATTCTAGTCTGAGAAATTAGCTTCCAGGGGAATTTGGTAGCAATTAAATTACAAATTTCACAAATTTTACAAATTAATTTGAAAAAATGTGCAAAATATCAAAAAATCTGGCCAGATGTTACAAATTTTACAAACTAGTTTGTAAAAAATGTGAAATATCAAAAAGTCTGGCCCAAAATTACAAATTTTACAAATGATACAAATTGATTTGTAAAATTTGTAAAATATCAAAAAAATCTGGCCCAAAATTACAAATTTTACAAATTCTAGTCTGAGAAATTAGCTTCCAGGGGAATTTGGTAGGAATTAAATTACAAATTTTACAAATTGTACAAATTAATTTGTAAAATTTGTAAAAAAGAATCTGGCCCCAAAATACAAATTTTACAAATTAATTTGTAAAATTTGTAAAATATCAAAAAATATGGCACTAAATTACAAATTTTACATATTTTACAATTGTTACAAATCAGTTCTTAAAATTTGCAAAATATGAAAAACAAATTCTCCAAAATTACAATTTTTACAAATTTTACAAATTCTAGTCTGAGAAATTAGCTTCCAGGGGAATTTGGTAGGAATTAAATTACAAATTTTACAAATTTTACAAATTTTACAAATTAATTTGTAAAATTTGCAAATTCTAGTCTGAGAAATTAGCTTCCATGGGAATTTGGTAGGAATTAAATTGCAAATTTGTAAAATTTGTAGTTTAATTCCTACCAAATTCCCCTGGAAGCTAATTTCTCAGACTAGAATTTGTAAAATTTGTAAAATTTGTAATGTTGTGCCAGATTGTTTTGATATTTTACAAATTTTACAAATTAATTTGTAAAATTTGTAATTTTGGGCCAGATTTTTTGTTACAAATTTTACAAATTAATTTGTACAATTTGTAAAATGTGTAATTTAATTCCTACCAAATTCCCCTGGAAGCTAATTTCTCAGACTAGAATTTGTAAAATTTGTAAAATTTGTAATTTTGGGCCAGATTTCTTTGATATTTTACAAATTTTACAAATTAATTTGTAACATTTATTTTTTGTAATTTTGGGCCATATTTTTTAATATTTTACAAATTTTACAAATTAATTTGTAAAATCTGGAAATTTCACTTTTTACACATGTACTTGCGAAATTTGTGAATTGCCCAATTGTTAACCATATTTGTTGGAATTTGGCATAGTTCAGAAACTAATCTGCAAAATGTGTATAACTTGTAATGTAACTCCAGCCAAATCTCCCCGGAAAGCACATTCCCCAGAGTACGCTTCAATGTCAGCAAACATCCGATCTAGAATTACAAGCTGGATTTGAACAAACATTGCTCGGGGGTTGCAAATTGAACAAGCTAGTTTGCAAAAAGTCGGTCCAGAATTACAAAAATTACAAGTACAGGTGTAAACATTGTAAACTTGATAAAACTTGATCACCGTCCTTCCCTTAACGGCTTTTTTTGGGTCAAGTTTGTTTCATTTTGAATCGGTTGAAGTTTGGTAAGGAAATGGGGAGGAAAGCATATTATCTTTTCATTTGGAATCTCTCTTTTCTGTTATTTCCATGTATTTGTTTTTCTTTAGGATCTCGAATTCATACTCCTTTCTTTATCTTTCACTCTCTCACCTGACCATTTCTTCCTACAATCAACTCAATAAACTAGGATGGAAAAGACAGGGATAAAGAAATAAACATAAGATAGGTAAAGGAGAGAGGACATCTTCTGTAACACGCTTCTTTTGGATAACTTCCATACCACACATACCTGATGGAGACAGAGATGGAGAAAACCGTGCAAACAGAAAGACATGGAAAGGCTGCGGGGATTGTTGGGATGGATTCATTTGTATCTCAGAGATTTTATCGCATACCAGGTTAGACCAAGCGATGAAGGTAAGGGAAAGGGAAAGGTGTGAAAGAACAAAGAATGATTAAGAAAATCTTCCGCCCAGACATCACGCAGAATAAGCCAGATAGCCTGTCCGTGAGACGTAGAGGATATGATGATTGAAGTTTCCTTCACTATCCCTTTCCAGCCTGTCTTTGGGGCCTCTTCCAAATCATTGTCTGTTTCCTCTTGTCCATCCATCCTCATCCTTTATTTGCATTTATGGATGGGCAAGAAGTGACGAAAGCATTTGCAGTCAGTAATAATTACGGTAGAAACGTAATATCCTCCCTTGCTTACAGAAGCTATCTAATTTATTACGTGCTAATACATGCTTCTAATCTTAAAACCATACTTACATTCCTCGTTCTTTTCTATTTTATTCTTCTCTTGTTGAGACTCATACGCTATCTTTCTTTGTGAATTCTTTTGGCTGTCCGGTCGTCTCTGGGGCTCACCGAAAGCAAAAAACATATGAGTAGGTCTTACTCATATTATTTTGCTTGTGTTTTACTATCTTTTGGACCTTTCATCCTTCCCCTTCTTATGTTTCCCTTTTCAACCGTTGAAGAATGCCAGAAATCGAGGGTGAAGGAAGGAGGGAGAAGCTAGCCCCCCGTTCCTTCTTCTCCAACTGTATCGCTAGTGGGGAGACGATAGGAAGGAGATGAACCGTTCCATCTTTACCTTTCCCTTCCCCACTACGTTCTGGAGTTCTGTCACTACAAAAGACTCACGATGGAACAGTCTAAAAGTGGGACGCAGGAAGGGGATATTGGCTTTATGTTTGGTTTATTTGTAGAAAAAAACACTTTCCACAACCGCTTCTTTCTGTAAAACACAGATGGAAAAAGATGACCTTTCCTTTCCCGGCCCAGCCAACGCTTGTCATTTTCCTTGCCTTGTCTTTTACATTGCCATGTTTTGGAAATGAAGAAGTAAAGCGTCTGGCAAGGAGGTAAGCGCCCATCAATACTAATTGAAGATAAAGAATTGGATGGGCACTTACCATGTCTTTCTATCACTTCTTTCTTTTCTTTTGATGAACTTGAAGATTGAAAATGGGAAGTGAGAAGCCTCTCTTGACTTCTTCCTCAAGCATAGGCTGCTGTTAATCTTATGCCGTGTGATGCTTGGGAAGAAGAAGAAGAGAAGATAGGAGAGGGTGAACAGAAGTAACGTGATTCATTCTTTTCCTCCGATCGCATCCTGAGATTCCCATGTATGTCACCCACCAACATCTTCAACCCATAAAGATTTGACTACAGAATCCTTAAAACCTGTTTAATAGCAAATGCTAGCGGTCTCTCTCTTTTGCTAATAATCTTCTCAATAACGGAGTTTTAGATCATAGGATGGTGTAAGGACTGGGTTCTTCTCATCGCTGACGGCCTTTCCTTGTCCAAGTCACGGAGGAAGAGAGGTTGGATTGTGGTCCCAAGAGCTTGTGTCCTTCCCTTTCTATCTCTTCCACTTCATCCAGGAAACATTTGTGGATGGACGTGGATGGACATGTCGTTATTAAGATCATTGCCTTTCGGTTTACCATCCCATTTATTGCTTGAATGTCTATCTTCGTTGTCTTCTATTTACAACACTATCTGAGAAGTATAGAAATGCTACTGGGTGTGAGGTTGAATAAATTGGCGATGCAAAGAAAATCACGATGGTTGGAACAGAAAGTTAATCATTACCAAGAATAGGTTCATAGTCTCTCCTCTGCTGGTTGCATTCTCATGTACTTGTTCACTTTGCAACCTTTCTACTTGTTTATCTATCTTCCCAATCTCTCTTTCTCTCTCTCGCATTGCAAACGTTAGAGGCATCTGGATGGGGGAAAAAACCCGGGGGGGTAACAACAAATATGAAGAAGAGGAACTGGCTAACACTCCTTCTGCTCTCCCGTCCTTCGCGGCTATCAGGATTAGTAAGAATTACGAAAAAGGCCTATGAAGAAACATAATAGATACGTAAATAAATAAGTAAATAAATCAATAGGAAAATGACAGAACCAAGAACATAAAAGTAATAAAGAATGTCAATAAATGAAACGGTTTATTGGGAGACAAATTATTCTTGTCCATCAAGAACCCTCTCCAACACAGTGAAAAACCTAGAGTGGACAATGATGGATATGATAGAAAACGCAATAAGATAATAAAACGCAGTAAGCTATGAGATTACAAAGATTCTGTAATTATTGCCCTTAAATTCACCCCGTGACCACTTCATCCAATCTACACAAATATATTGGAGAAGATATTAGTGCATGATGAAGAATAAACGCAAATTATAACCATAGATAGTTTGCTTGACACTGAAGAGGCTGTTAGTCTTTACTCATGGAGTTTATTTATTTGTATCTTCTTTCTGCTTTTGTTCTATTAGAATTTCCTTGCAAAATCTCTCACTCACTTCCTATCTTATCCTTAGATATGTGCAAAATTCTTGAGCTTTAGGTGAGAATGAAAAGGATATGCATAGTTCAAAGTTGCTGGAGAAGGACGGAACACTATTTACGAAAGGCTATCTATTTACTAGAATCTCATGAGTAATGTTAACTAATTTGTATCGATTGGGGTTCATTTCTCACCTTCTCTTTTAATGGGTTTCCTTTTGCCTCCCAAGCTAATACTTGTCAAATCCTACTGAATCAATCTTCACTAACAAAATCATGTTAATCGCTAGAAGTGACCGAAGGAAGTTAATAGTGTTCTCATCAGAATATTGCCTGTCCAGAAAGAGTGATGAATGAAGAGACGCTTAAGTGTTATTATTGCTTAAGTGACGTCTCACGGACAGACTACGTCTCCAGACCCTTTTTTATATCTCTCTGATTGTTCTTTCTTTTTATGTTTGTTTGACCAGCATTTGTTTACTATTTACTTCTTCCTCACTGACATTCGATCTTCTCTAACTCTGTTATCTATTACTGTGGCTTTAATCATTTGATTAACATTTTCCTCTTTGCATTTCCATGCTCTATCTTTGTGAGCTAGCAAACGTTTAATTTAGAAAAGATATGGCAGTGATAGATAGGAGGACACCATTATTTGTTTCCATTAGTACTACTTCACGAGGTATACCGTGTGCTTTTATCACACTCTCTCACAACCAAAGAGAGGATGTTCATCTGGTCTTCATCCTTTTTTCTATTACTACAAACTAGCTGGTTCTTTCAGGGTGGGGCATGCCAAGACATTCCTTTCTACTCTTGGGATTGCACCAAAAGAGTCCATGTGCAACAGTGAGCCGTTGTGCTCTTGAAGGCGCGCGGCGGCACATTGTACGTAATCTTCCCTGCCACACCCCCTCCCCCTGTCCCCCCCCCCTCTCCCCCTCTCCCCCCCCCTCTCCCCTCTCCCCCCCATCCCCCCACCCCCCCATCCCCATCCATCCCCCGCATCGCACCGCCCGCCTCGGCCGCCGCGATGGAATTCTCCGAGAGGATCCGGCGCCGCGCGAGCCCGGGCTCCGAGGTGAGCCGCGCCAACTCCAGGCCGCCGCCTCGGAACCGAGTCCGGAAAACCGCTCCGGAGCCGGTGGAAATCCACCCGGGGGTCTCCGGGTCTCAGAAGAAACACGCAAAAAATGGGGAGGAACTCGACCCCCCACTGAAAATTGGGTGTTGCCTCCCCAGGTTTCACAAAAAAAACAGGAGGTACTCAACCAAAATGTGTGCTGTATCCGGGTATGAAAGGGAAACCCAAAGGACACCAACCGAGAAACGCCGAAAAAAGGGGGAAGCTCCCCGCCAAGAAAAAACATGCACCACAAGCGGGTGGCTTTCCCTCTAAGGTTTCGGCAGCCCTCAAAATTGCGGTTAAAACAGGTCTCCCTTCAAAAGCTAGCTTTTGAAACAGGTTTCCCTTCAAAAGCTAGCTTTTGAAACAGGTGTCCCTTCAAAAGCTAGCTTTTGAAACAGGTTTCCCTTCAAAAGCTAGCTGTTTCTAGCGGTCTTACCATCTTTGGACGGTGGCGACATCTAGGGGTCTCCCTCAGTTCCGCCAAGCCGCCGATCCGGCTCCACGCCGCCGGGGAAATGGAGGGCCAAGGGCCCCCTGCAGCGAATGGGCAACGATCAGGTGGGGGCTCATATATATATATATATATGCTAAGACCCAATATATATATATATATATATAACATGTGTAGATATGCATATATATATATATATATATTCATATTCAATATATGGGTTGATTTTAGTTCGGGACCCTTTGGTGGACATCATTTAGGTGGGGATGTATGTCCACCAACCGCTTTAAAGCAAATATATATATATATATGCGTAGAATATGTTTGGTGTCTGTGTTTTCAAAACATATCTCCTTGCCTCCTAGGTGTGTTCGGAAAGCCCTGCGCTCAGGTTACTTTTTTGGCACACCGAGAGACTCTGTCTTTGGTTCCAATGTTTTAAGCTGGAAAGGCCCAACCCAGCTCAACTAAGCCTTCCTGACAACCCCGAGGATTTCAAGCGAACCTGGCAGAAAAGAATGGGAACCGTCTTCAGTGCCGCACGGCAACGGTCAAAAGGCACCAGGCGATCCAAAACCCGGCCCACTGGTTACTCCAAATGTCATGTCTGATGTTGCTTTGAGGGTTTCACATTTGTTCAGGTAGTGTTCTCAGATTTTGGGCCTACCCAAAAACTCACAAAAACCTGAAACAAGATGCGGACGCCGCAAAGAAATGTTTGTGACACCTCGGCTGACAGTGCTCACATGCGCCTGGGACCCGGGTTGCCAGCACGGAGCGCGGCCAAGTGCACTCCTTGGCCAGGCTCGGGGAAAAAGATGCGGCGCTTGCGTGCGTGTGCTCGTGCGTGCGTGTGAGTAGTGTGTATGTGTGTGTGTGTGTCTGTGTCTGTGTCTGCGTCTGCGTCTGCGTCTGCGCCTGCGTCTGCGTCTGCGTCTGCGTCTGCGTCTGCGTCTGCGTCTGCGTCTGCGTCTGCGACTGCGTCTGCGCCTGCGCCTGCGTCTGCGTCTGCGTCTGCGTCTGCGTCTGCGTCTGCGTCTGCGTCTACGTCTGCGTCTGCGTCTGCGTGTGCGTGTGCGTGTGCGTCTGCGTGTGCGTGTGCGTGTGCCTGTGCGTGTGCGTGTGCGTGTGCGTGTGCGTGTGGGTGTGCGTGTGCGTGTGTGTGGGGGTGCGTGTGCGTGTGTCTGTGTGCGTGTGTGCGTGTGTGCGTGTGTGGGTGTGTGTGTGTGTGTCTGTGTGTGTGTTTGTGTGTGTGTGCTTGTGTGTGTGTGTGTTTGTGTGTGTGTGTGTTTGTGTGTGGTTGTGTGTTTGTGTGTTTGTGTGTTTGTGTGTTTGTGTGGTTGCGTGTTTGTGTGTTTGTGTGTTTGTGTGTGGTTGTGTGGTTGTGTGTGTGTTTGTGTTTGTGTGTGTTTGGTTTGTGTGTGTGTGTGCTTGTGTGTGCTTGTGTGTGTTTGTGTGCGTTTGTGTGTGTGTGTGTGTGTTTGTGTGTGTGTGTGTTTGCGTGTGGTTGTGTGTGTGTGTTTCTGTGTGTGTTTGTGTGTGCTTGTGTGTGTTTGTATGTGTGTTTGTGTGTGTTTGTGTGTGTGTGTGTTCGTTTGTGTTTGTGTGTGTTTGTGTGTGTTTGTGTGTTTGTGTGTGTGTTTGTGTGCGTTTGTGTTTTTGTGGGTTTGTTTGTTTTTGTGCGTGTGTGTGTGTGGTTGTGTTTGTGTTTGTATTTGTGTGTGTTTGTGTGTGTGTGTGTTTGTGTGTGTGTGTTTGTGTGTTTTTGTGTGTTTGTGTGTGTGTGTGTTTGTGTGTTTGTGTGTGTTTGTGTGTGTGTGTGTTCGTTTGTGTTTGTGTGTTTGTGTGTGTGTTTGTGTGCGTTTGTGTTTTTGTGTGTTTGTTTGTTTTTGTGCGTGTGTGTGTGTGTGGTTGTGTTTGTGTTTGTATTTGTGTGTGTTTGTGTGTGTGTGTTTGTGTGTGTGTTTGTGTGTTTTTGTGTGTTTGTGTGTGTGTGTTTGTGTGTTTGTGTGTGTTTGTGTGTTTGTGTGTTTGTGTGTGTGTGTGTGTTTGTGTGTGTGTGTGGTTTTGTGTTTTTGTGTGTTTGTGTGTGTGTGTGTGTTTGTGTGTTTATGTGTGTTTGTGTGTGTGTTTGTGTGTTTGGGTGTGTGTGTTTGTGTGTGTGTGTTTGTGTGTGTGTGTTGGTGTGTGTGTGTGTGTTTGTGTGTGCGTTTGTGTGTGCGTTTGTGTGTGTGTGTGTTTGTGCTTGTGTGTTTGTGTGTTTGTGTGTCTCTGAATATTTATGTTTTGTGTTTGTGTTTTTGTGCGTTTGTGTGTGTGTGTGTGGTTGTGTGTGTGTGTGTTTGTGTGTCTGTGTGTGTTTGTGTGTGTGTGTGTGTGTTTGTGTGCGTTTGTGTGTGTGTGTGTTTGTGTGTGTGTGTGTGTGTGTTTGTGTGTGTGTTTGTGTGTGTTTGTGTGTGTGTGTTTGTGTGTGTGTGGTTGCGTGTGTGTTTGTGTGTTTGTGTGTGTTTGTGTGTGTTTGTGTGTTTGTGTGTGTGTGTTTGTGTGCTTGTGTGTGTGCTTGTGTGTGTGTGTGTGTGTTTGTGTGTTTGTGTGTGTGTGTGTATGTGTGTGTGTGTGTGTGTGTGTGTGTGTGTGTGTGTGTGTGTGTGTGTGTGTGTGTGTGTGTGTGTGTGTGTGTGTGTGTGTGTGTGTGTGTGTGTTGTGTGTGTGTGTGTGTGTGTGTGTGTGTGTGTGTGTGTGTGTGTGTGTGTGTGTGTGTGTGTGTGTGTGTGTGTGTGTGTGTGTGTGTGTGTGTGTGTGTGTGTGTGTGTGTGTGTGTGTGTGTGTGTGTGTGTGTGTGTGTGTGTGTGTGTGTGTGTGTGTGTGTGTGTTTGTGTCTGTTTGTGTCTGTTTGTGTGTGTGTGTTTGTGTGTGTGTGTTTGTGTGTTTGTGTGCTTGTGTATGTGCTTGTGCGTGTGTTTGTGTGTGTGTGTGTGTTTGTGTGTGTGTGTGTTTGTGTGTTTTTGCGTGTTTGTGTGTTTGTGTGTGTGTGTGTGTTCGTGTGTCAACATGTCTGTGTGTCCGTGTGTCTGTGTCCGTGTCTGTCTGTGCGTGCTTCCGGGTGTCTCTGTGGGGGTCTGTTGTGTCTGTGTGTGTGTGTGTGTCTGTGTGTGTGTGTCTCTGTGTGTGTCTCTGTGTGTGTGTGTGTCTGCGCGTGTGTCTGTGTCTACGGGTGTCTGTGTTGTGTGTGTGTTGGTCAGCGCTTCCATTTACCGGTATGGGTGTGTCGTTTTTTGTAGGAGACTCCTCCAACGTGGTGATTGTCCTCTGGTTCCCTTTAAATCCCGGGTATCCTCAAAAAAAAGCAGACCCATATGATATCTTCAACAATCCAACAGGGGATCCCATGGTGCTACGCACCCATTCTCAAGTTGGACTGGGTATAGAAGCTGGTTTCTGGGTTGCCTACTATAGTGGCCTGCCTGGAATCCACTGGGTGGTGTTTTGAGCAGGAGGACCCTAAATGGAGGATGTTCTTCCTTTGTGGGTTTCCCTTTGAAACTTGTCTCGTGCCCCTTGGAACTTTTTGCAGAAGGGACACCAAAGGGAACACCGAAATCCCTTTCAGAGATCCTCCTGTGTTGACACATGCCCCCAAACAAAAAAGGGTTTCCCTCTTCCTTTCCCTGTAATTCAGCCAAGAAAAAAGAGGTACCCTCCAACACAACTAGCACACCGAAATCAACATCAAAATAAAGCTTGAGCATGAGGGCCGCGGCCCCTGTCAAAAATGCTCCTCAAGTCCCTGTGAACAGAATTATGAAAACATATAGTTCCCATGAGCCTCGATGGTGAACATGCCAACGCACCTGTTGAACCACGTGCACGTGTTTTGGTTGGATCCGGCGTTTCAATCTAAGAGACAAAACCGGAAGGCCCCCGATTTTCCTCCGAGTCCTTGGAAGAAGGCGATGGTTTCAAGCAGGCCTGAGCTTACCACTCATAGTCAGCCATAGGTGACCTTTTGGAAAAACGGATGGCGCTGGTCAATGGAATAAAACCAATCCAAACCAGTAGAACCCATCTATTTCCAGCCAACCCAAGTCCCAAGTAACCAACAACAGGACCCCTGTGCTGTCGGCCGTACCCATTTATGCCTGGGACTGGTTTGGAGCCAGTGGCTCAAATTTTGCTGGGTCCTCCAGTAGAGAGGTTAGAATAAGGGTACCAACTTTTTTCTGTAGTCTATTTTCAGTTTGACCCAGGATTGATAAACCCGCTCCATTAAGCGGGTGCTCCCTCCAAAAGTGGTCTGAATCCACACAAAAAGGCGGCACCCCCCCGATCAAAATCAACCAGGGATTTATGAATCTGGGGTTAACATTAGTAGGGGAACCCTCCCAACCAAAAAAGGGGTTACTCAGACGCCCGGTGGCCATGAGAAAAAGAGGGCACCCTTTTTTGGTTGAACCCTCCCAACCAAAAGAAACGGTAAAAGGGCACCTAGCTGGTGCCCCTGATCTGCCGCCCCAGGCGCCAGGATGGAGTTCATCCGCTGGTACGCCGCTGACGCCGACCTCGCCCGCGCCGCGCGCGCGGGCTCGCTGCGCAGCTCGTGCCGCGCCGGGCCCTCGGCTGGGCTTGAAGGGTCCACTTGGGGGGCTACCCTCCCACCAACATGGAAGCGCCAAAGTCCCCTTCCAGGAGGAAAGTAGTCTTCAGAGGTCTATGCACCAACCCATGTTGGCTGGTGGAGGGCACTTCTTTTTGAAGCACAAGGCGGGGCAAACCAAGCTGGCCCAATACATTGGCTTTGGTTGTGGCACAATCTGGGAAGTGGCAGCCACCACAAGTAACCACTTACTTGTGCAGGGTTGGCTTGGTTTTTGGCAGCAAGTGGCAGCCACCACTTACTTCTGCAGGGTTGGCTTGGCTATGATGGCAAGAAATGGCAGCCAACACAGGTAACCATTTACTTCTGCAAGGTTTTCTTGGTTATGATCTGGCAGGAAGTGGCAGCCACCACAAGTAACCATTTACTTCTGCAGGGTTGGCTTTAGAGGAGGCAACAAACCTGCCACCTGCCGATTGCTGAAGCTGGCAACATTGGGATTCAACTGGGCAACCGTGGGAAAGCATGAAAGCCTAAAAACGAGAATACCTACCTGGTTGCCCACTTGTGAACTTGAGGCACCGGGTTTGTTGCCACCCTTTCGCACCAAGAGGAATCCTTCACATTCCTTTTTCGTTTTGAAGGAGGCCCTTCAGTTGTTTTGCAGTTGTGTTTGAAGTGGGCATGTATCTTTACAGCCAAGCACAAAGAATTCGTGCACCCTCAATAAATGCTTGAACCTGGTCCAACCTAATAAAGGGGTTGGTTCTCTCAAAAACAACTCACATTGGTTGCTCCCAAAAATCTGCGTTGAAGGCTAGGTTGTCGCTTCCGGCCCAACACGTGTGACCCATGCATGTCCCCTCATGTGTCGTACTGTGGCTGTTGGTTGGGTGTCAACTAGTTGTTCCTCACTGAGCCGTGGTTACCACGAGCACTGACATTTGATGGGGACCCAACCACATCCCACTCGGAGCACAGACCGCTGGAGTCAAGGGCAATGTGTGCTTTGGCCAACAACTGGCAATAGAAGCTTTGTTTGCCTCCGGGGCTTGCCGTTGCATCCCAAAACCACGCAAACCTCCAGTGGCAAACAAGAAGGCTTTCCAGGGAGGTCTGGGTTGCTCACCCTTTGCTCGCGCCATGTGTCCACCCCCTTGCAAACCATCTGGGTGGCTCGTTCTTTTCTGTTCTACATGGCACCTCTTGCGGCATTTGTATTGAAACCAGCAGGAAAACCGAAGCCATTTCTTGGGGTCCCCCAAAGAAAGATACACAAGGCTTGAAAGCAGGGAACCCCAAGTACAGAATCTTCATCACGGTGAGCTCTATTTGCCCCCAAAACCAGTGATCTCGCTCAACACCCATTCACATTGGGATCTACCTGCATGGTTGTAAGTGTTGTTTTTGATAGCCTCTTCCGGCGCAAGTGGGACTACTAGAAGTGGGATAGTCCACGTATGTCACTTCCTGAGTGGATGGCTCAAACAAAATACGAACTGCGCACCACTAAAGGGCCTTCCCAAAAAGTATGGGACCTGTCCGGCTTCCAATCTGTAGGGATTTTCTGAAATGCCAAAGTTTCTGCAAAATCCTTGTCCCAAACCGGGGAAAACAAAAAAACAGTGTTCAGACGCTGCTTCGTTTCTGGTCTGAACATACTGTGGATGAATGAAATACGGCAAGACGTTGAAACCATGGGAAATCAACCAATGTTTGGTTGGCGCGTACAGGAAATTCATCCTCCCAGGCTTTGCTAGGTGGTGCGAAGTGGATTTTGTCCATCCACAGTATGGCAACATGAGGAGACCCCAGAAAAATGGAAAGCTCCTCGACCCCAGTCCCCGAGCGGCCTCCTCATCCGAGCTCTCAGGGCTCTCGCGCGCCAAGGGCATCTGGGCTGAATGGCGTGGGGTCTTTTGGTACCAAAGAAATGGTTGGCGCCCTGTTGGTTTTATTCAAGTGCCTGAAAAACGGTTGAGCGTTGTTTTTTTTTGGGTGTTGTTTATTTACGTCCAAAGGCGGTTGGCTTCCTGGCGGCATCTTTCCCCCCAAAAAACGGGTCTTGCCCCAACCAAGCCCCTGCCTTTTTTGGCTCTTTGGGCGTGATGTCCCCTTTGAGATGCCATTGCGGTCTCCTACACAGCCCCCTTTCAGTCCTTCCAGGCTTCCGGTGACCAGGAGAGATTCGGCTGCCGCCCCCCCAAAAGGAATGGGGGGGGTCAAAAAATGGTGTCCCTTTCATTTGGCTGCAATCATAAGTAGCCCGTTTGAACCTTTCGAAGTGTACAGTTTCCTTTCAGAGGCTGCCAGTTGCAACAAAATCGTACCCCAGACTTCCAGTGGGTGGCCATCCTTTTTTTTTGAGGGATAAAAGAAGGGGCCCTTTTTGTCGCTTTTGGGTCACCTTCTGTTTCCCCCAATGTTGACCTCTCCTGCAAAAATTGCACTTCTTCGAGCATCATGGGGCTGAGGTTGAAATGCGCCCTGGATCATCACTTTTCCGACTATCAGGGGGGGCGGAAGCCCCAGCGCCATTTCCCCCCCAACCTGCCCGCTGCTTTTTTAGATTTCTTGCAGAGATTCAAACGCGCCACGAATTGATTCATCACTTCTTCGAAGATCAACTTTTTGAAGATGAACAGGCACCCCTGATTGAATCATATGGGGCTGCCGCCCCCCCTCCCCAACCCCAGCCCCCGCTACATTATTTTTTGCAGCCTAATTGAGTCATCCACCCCCAACCCCCCCGCTACTGTTGAGATTTCTTACAGAGCTTGAAATTTGCTCAATGTTATGTATGTATGTATGTATGTATGTTTGTACGTGTGCGCTTCTTCGAACATCATGGGGGAGAGAAGAACAAACTCACCTTAACGTTTAGGATCTTTCCTTGGAAATGTCGATTCGCCGTGCGCGGCCCAAAAACACAAGAACGCGCGCACATCGCAAGGCGAGAGCAAGAAAGAACAATAAAGAGCACAGAGCGTGCGGAAACGAATACGAGACTGCCTGCTTTCGCAATCGCGGCTTTGCGGGCTCGATTCCCCCCTGGTCCGCGCCAGCTCCGGCTCAAGAATAATTAACAATTCTCAAGTACCAAAGTATGGTACGGAAACTGTGCTCCCGCAGCTCCGGCTGAACTCGCAAGTTTCAAGTATACACAAGCAGCACGCGAAGAGCGTTGCAGCTCAGGATTGAAAATCGTATTTTTTTTAGTACAACAGTAGTGCGCAAAGTACATTCCCGTGGCTCTGGCTCACGTAAAGCACTTTTTGCGTACAAAAATGGTGCGCGAAGAAAATTCCCGCAGTTCTGGCTGCAAAATCGAAACTTTTGAGTACAACAGTAGTACACGAAGCGCACTCCCGCAGCTCCCGCTGCACAATCGCACCTTTTACGTACAAAAGTAGTGCGCGAAGCGCGCAAATTCGCAACTCCTAAGTACAAAAGTGGTACACCGAAGTGCATTTCCGCAGCTTTGGCTGAGGCTTGGGCAGGGACATTGCCGTCTTTGTTTCTCATGAGGTGGGGGAGGCGTCAGAGTTGATTTAACGTGTTGCTTTGCTTCCGGGCCACCCGTCGTCTAGTTTCGTTCATCAGGAGGGGGCTGCCGCCCCCCCAACTCCCCCACTACTTTTCAGATTTCTTTCAGAGATTAAGACGCACACCTTTTTACCTTTTTGAATCATCGCTTTTCAATCTTCCCTACTTTTCAGTTATTCGCACAGACATACAGACATACATTCATACATACCTACCTACCTACCTACCTAACTATATAGCTAAATAGCTACATACCGCATACATACACAACGATAAACATAAGTATAGACGGCAGTCCCCCCCATGATGGCCGAAAAAGTGAGAATTCACAAAGGGGTGAATCCCATCTTCCTGTGAAACATCTAAAAAGTAGCGGGCGGGTTGGGGGGGGGGGCAGCCCTCCCCCATGATGTTTGCAGATCTGAAGAGTCAAAAGGGATGCATTTTAATCTCTGCAAAAAAAAACACAAAAAACTCCCAAGTAGGGTCGAATTTCAAGCTCTGCAACAAATCTCCACAGCAGCGGGGGGGTTGGGGGGGCTGCCGCCCCCCCCCCAAGATGATTCAATTAGGGGTGCATATTCAGGGGTGCATATTAAGGGGTGCATATTATTAAGGGGTGCATTTGAATCTCTGCAAGAATTCTAACAAAGTAGGGGGGTTGGGGGGTCCAAAGAAAAGCTCAAAAAAAAGTGGGGGGGGGGGTGTGGGGTCAAAACAAAGTGGGGGGGTCAAGAAACAGGAGACACAAAAAAAAAGCCCTGGTCAAAAGCTCCAGCTTTGGACTTCTAACCAATGACCCCGCCGTCGAACTTGAGATCGGGGCCAAGCTCCACTGGAAGTCTTTGGCCTGGGGCGAGACCCGACGTGTTGAACTCGCAACGCTTCGGATCGCTCTTAGCTCCAGCAGCAGAGGTTAGAATAAGGGTACCAACTTGTTTTTTCCCGTAGTCTATTTTAGTAGGGGAAGCCTCCCCCAAAAAGGGTAAAAAGGCACTACTGGGGGACCGAGGCTCCATTTGGGTGTCTCTTGTTTGAGGGCACGAGGTCCTTGTTTGTGGCTCTTAAAGAGAAAAGAAGGACACCCACCAGTTAAAGAGGGTCCCTTGCTGTCAAGTCGACCATACAAAAGGTGGAGAACAGAAGCCTCTGATGGCATTTTATGCACATTTACTTGTTCATCCATGTGTTGTCTATTCTTCATTTCTAGAAATATTCTTTCATTAATTTCTGTGTTTCTTGTGTATTCACTTTTGATTTATACATCTATTATTTATTGCTTGTATTCATTTACCTATTCAATGGTTTATTCGGAATCTGATTGATTGATCTATGAATCTGTAGTTCCTCACTTGACCAGAAATAAGGAAGACCCCCCCAAGTCAGGTGAGCATGATGGAACATGAGGTGAGACGGTTGTCCTCCCAGATATTGTCCCCAACCTCCCGCATTGGGGATACTCCACTGGATAAGGGAAACACCACGAATCGGCGCTCTTGTTGGTGGATGTTTTCTTGGGCTCTCCAACTTGGCAATTGGAGGGGCACTCCTTTCTTGGGTATGGTTGGTTGTAAAGGGCTTCCCCCCTTCAAAAAGGTCTAACAAGGGAAGCGCCACAGGCTGGAGCTTTCTTGTGTGGTTGGTTTTAGAAGGCTGTCCCCCATCCAACGAAAAGCGGAAAAAGCAAGGACACTTGCTGCAGGAAATGACCAGGGTGCGGGGACCCACCCGGAACCAGAAGAGGATTCCCTTAAAGGAAACCACCAGTTGGATAGTTTATAGGGGTCATTCCTTGTCTCATTCCCTGCCTATCGAACCAGCAAGGAACTTGCCACCCACCAGACGTTGGCATTCGCCCAGTGGCGGAGCCCAGAGGCACGGAGGTCCACTCCACATCCTGGCGGATCGCGCGCACGTCCTCTCGCGCCCGACATGGATTGCCCCGCAAGGAAACCCCAAAAAAGATACCCTGCGGCGGGGAGGGGGGGGAACATATGGGTGTGGCCTGTTAGGGCCTCCCCAGAAAAAAAGTTGAGAAAGAAAGGCTCTGCCGCTGAGCGAAATCGCAGAAATGACGGGTGCATGAATGGCTAAGAAAGGAGGAACCCAAAAATGACCTAGCCTAGCACGTTTGGATTCCTTCCAAACCATTCAAGGGAGCAGCCCTAATTTCCCAGACCTCAAGTTATCAGAACACCGGGGGCCCTTTTTGTTGGTTGATTTTGAAGACCGCTCTCAAAGGGGGAAAGAGACCACCGCTGGAGGTCTGGTAAGCTTTGAGCCTATGTCAGCGGCATGCTTTCACAGTAAGGCCTCACAAAAGATAGCCCAGCTTGGAGCCTGTGCAACTTGTCCTGTTTTTGGTGGACGATGCATTGTATATCGATTATAATTTGCAGAAGCACGTGCAGAATGTTTGGTTTCCTGTTGGCTGGAGAACAAAGGGCCATTTCAAGTCTTAAAAGGACCACACGACCACCCGGGCGCTCGTATGGTTACATGAACTGGTTTCATTTTATCATGTCGGGTTCCTTGAAACGGTGAGAAGGCCTTGAAAAATAAACATTTGGTGAGAGCCATGGGTAAACCAGTGGGCCTAAAAGGACCTCAAGCGAGCCTGTTGGGGGCTGATGCCAGAGGAAGCTTTTCATGGGAGACTCTCAGAATGGTTTTGCCCCCCTTTGGCAAAAGAAAGGGAGCCAAGCATGTGAGAAGACCCTTATTTCGAGAAACCTGCATAGAGCCCTGTACATAGCAGCCTTCAATCACGTGAACAAGCTCAATGGTTGGGACATCTAAGGGGCCGTCAACCATGGTGGCACTGGTGGTTCGAGGAAATCCGCACAAAATTTGACGAACCACTGAGTTTCGCTGAGACAACTCTATATTTGTACAATGGTGCTATTTAACCAGCCCACGCAGCATTTTTTGGTCCAGAATTGGCGCCCTAGTGATTTTGTTGGCGGCGGCGGTGGCGGTGTCCTACAAATGCTTTGGTGTTGTGCTGGCAGTGTCGCTCTAGTGCCTCGGTGCTGTTTCGGCGCCAGCCAAGGGGTCTCGGGTTGAAGCAGCACGACCTACTGGTACTGTGGATGGACCGGGCTGGAGTGATGAAAAAGCAGGATGAGGTCGGGGCAGTGGGTGCTGCGCAGAGGATTTCAGGATAGCCTAGCAGAGCCAAGCTTCAGCTTGCAGCTCCTGAGTTAGCTTTGCACGCATCCTCAATATCCGACGGCTTTGTCACCTTCGCTCCAAAAAGCTTAGGCTGCGAGAGTCAGAGTCCTTCGAATTTAACCACACCTAGGTACATGACGACATCCTGGGCTTTGCGGGGAGGGTCAACTCTCAGAACCCCTCAAATTGCTCAACGAAACGGAACCGCTTGGCCTTGTGTCGGGCGCTGTCCAGGGTGGTGTTCCAGTTGATGTCTTGGGCTGGTGTGTTTTAGCCGTGTCGGACCGGTCAACGATTCAGTGGCGTCTTGGCGGTGTCCCACTTGGAGTCCCTGCTTAGTTCCAGAGTGGTGTCTTGGGGGGTGTTCTTGTGGCGGTCCGGCAATGCTCCTGCCGTGTTTCTACTGTTGCGGTGGTGTCTTAGTGCTCTGCTGGTTTCCGAGTCGTGCCCCGGCGGTGTTCCCTCGCGGTGTTCTGCAGTGTCGCGGCGGTCCACTCAGTGGTGTCTTTGCTCTGTCTGTGTCCCGGCGTTGGTCTTTGACGTAATTACCGATGCCGTCGCGTTGCCTGTGTCCAGGCAATGTTCCGGCTGTTCCCAGTCTCGGTGTTTTTGCTTTCCGCGCCAGAGGTGTTCTGGTTCCAGTATGTTGCGAGTTGATGTCCTGGCCAGTCTTCCAGTTGCACTGGAACTTCTGACGCCTAAGAGCGCTCTGCTGGTGTGCCAGTTTCTGTACCGCCGGTGTTCCAGTGCCGCGCCAGTTTGCCGTTCCAGTAATGTCCCGCCAAAAGTGTCTATTACTCACAATACGCCTTGCAACAAAGACTACCGGCGTTGGGAGAGAGGCTATTGCTATTGAGCTCTGTCGCTGGGTGGTTCTTTGGCAACCTTTGCAATGATTGTTGACATTCCCCTGAAGGGGTTAAAAACCATCCAAACTTACCCTAAGTCACGGGCTGCTTCGACCATGTGGAGAACAAACGACTTGGTCCAAATAGGCGTCAACTGGAAACACACGCACATCAACAACGGGGCCCTCAGTTTTGGGACCCCCGAAGGTCCAGCAGCAATAGACAAAGGATCGGAGCCCTTTTGGGGGTCCGCTTTACAAACCCAACAAAGGAACTTACTTCGAACAAGTCACCTTGGGGAGAATGCTTGGAATGGTATCAAACAGAGAGCCCAACGATTTTTCATTGGTACCCCCTTTTGATTGGGTTTATATACAGGCAAATCACAGGGAACACCACCATTTTGGGTCCCGGAATAAAGACACCCCCATTTGGATTGAAGCTGACCTTCCCACTCGGTCTTCATCTGAGTAAATGGCACAATGGAGGTGCTAGCCCAAACGTCAACAATAACCAGTCGGTCAGGGCCGACTTTTGTCCAATGTCCTGTTGGGGAAACAAGATGTGTCGCTCAAAGCATCTCCAATGGCTGCTGCTGGTAATGGTTCACAGGGCAACTACTTTGAACCCACCTCCAAAAGGGCACCAACTCAGGAGAAAAGATGGCGCCCAACCCGGGCTCCCTGTATTGCCCCCTTTGCACATCACCCAAGCAAAAGGAAAAACTGCTTCCCCCGACTCCGGTCACTTCGGAGCGCTTCTCCGCAAAAGATCGAGAACCCGGACCGAACATAGGAGCTCTGTTGAGGGGACCCATTTGGCTGTGGGTCAAAAATAGGTACCCGAAATGGAATCCTGGTAAATGCAAATATGGACGAACACCTGCGGGTCCCTGGTGGCTCAATTTTGACCCACACCCATTTTGGCTCAGCTGTGTTTGTTTCCAGGCAGCTGCCATGGACGTCTTGAGAGCCGAGGCGACCAAAGCGCTTGCGCTTCCGACCAACGCGCCTCGGAGTTCAGGAGAGCTTTGGCCAGCCAATGGGAGGGCGTCATAGTGCCAGCCTCAGCCTGAGCCAGGGGCAGACTCATTCGGAGACGCATTGGTGAAAAACCTCGTTGAAACGGAAAAGGTCCTAGGTCCTCCAGCAGCAGAGGTTAGAATAAGGGTACCCGACTTTTGTTCTGTATATTTTAGTAGGGGAACCCTCCCCCAACAAACGGTAAAAGGGCACTACTGGGGGACCTACGGTCAAAGGGTCGAGCTAAGGGCAAGCGAGTGAAGGCTCAGGGCCGCTCGATAAGAATAGGGCTTTCGGGTACCTTCGAGACCAACTTTAATCAGAATCATCTACAATTTTGCAGACACCTATTCTTGGCGGAGTTCCATGTGAAACAAGGATCGGCCTTCTTGTTGGTTGATGTTTCAGTGGGCCTCCAAGAAAAGAAAAAGGGAAGCAACCTGCTGGAGGTCTGGGCACTTTTTGGAAACCTCTGGAAAGGATCTACGGGGAAGAAGCAAAACATATGCTTTCCAACCCTTATGGTAGAACAAACAACTCGGTGTGTGTGTTTTTTGCAGGCCCCCGACTAAAAAGGGGAACAGAAGCCAAAAACAACTAGAGAGACATGCCAACAACAGCAAAGGGCATATCATCCACACCTCTTGCGTGGCTGAAGTGACAGCCTCCGCCACGGCTGGGACTTCTGCCTAATTACTCCTGGCACAACACCTGGCCTGAGTGAACCCAAAACGCCACTGGTTTCAAGAATCTCCTTTCGGCCCCTTCTTCAGTTCCGTGTTCCTCAAAGGTTGCTTCGGGAGTCCGAGCGAGACACCTGTGCACTGGAGGTAAGGGGAGAACAGCAACGGAAACAACGACAGAACAGCACCAAACAGCAACAACGGCAACAGCGCCAAAGGCGCAACAGCAACCAAAGGAAGCACAAAACAGGGAAGAGCTGCAAAAGGGCAAGGCATGTTGATCTTGGTTGCCGGGGCACTTGTGTCAAACGCGGGAAACGCTGGGAAACCAAAGGAACCAACTCCTCCCCCCCTTCACATTTTCCGGGGTACGGGGGATTGGGGGATTTCGAACATCCGCGTCCTGTAAACCTGCGCTGCGCGATTTTACCCAGAGTTCAAAAGGTCGGTTTGCTTTCCGCCTGGCTGGCGGCGGTGCTTTACAATGGCGTCCTTTGGTGACGAAATCGCCTAGTTGCCAACAGGCAGCCCCCGGAAGCAAAGCAACAAATGCAACGGACTGAATCATACACGACCCAAAATGAGGGTGCCCCAGAAATGGTTGCTGTTGGAACTTCCGTTCAAACCAGCCCAAAGAGATTTTCCCTCAAAAAAAAAGGCGGTTGCCCATTCAGGCCCTTACCCTCCATTTACTTCAGTCCCCTGGAAAAATGTTTGAAAACACAGTACCAATATGCGAGAATCAAACAACACAGTCTAACCAGCACCCCCCCCCCCAATCGCTTCTCGGACTGCACTTTGGGATTTTTTGCACGTGCTGAAGCCCTCTCCCCGAGACAAGGGGCCATGATGGGCCTGGCCAACTCCATCTCGCTGAGCCCCTGAGGCCCAAGAGGAGTTTTGTTTTTCCAAGCTCCTCCATTTTGGTGGCCACTCGTTGTGCTTTTGGATCACCCCGTTGCCAGCCAAAAACTGGTACCCTCAAAAACCAACCCAAAAAAGTAGCGCCCTCAAAAGGAGGGGAACCTGACCCAGCAGCCCTGGAAGATGTTTTTCTTCAAAACAAATGACTGGTGAGTTCCATAAAGGCTTCGGCGGGGGGGGTCTAGCCTAGCCTCGAAGTCCCAGAACATCTGTGCGTCAAAAACATCTGTTTTCAGGGTGATTCAGGGGGAACCATAGCCGAGGGAACCATTTTTTGTGTATGTGTGTCAATTGGGGGGGGGGGGGGGGGCCTGAAAACAGTTGGTTTCCGTTGGGCCCAGAACACCCACCTTCTGGGGCCCCTAGTACGGGAAAACGGCACCTAACCGGCGGGTGAGGAAACCATTTTTGAGGTGGCTCACAAAGAGAACCATGGTTTCCATCAAGAATCCCCCCAACTGAAAACAAGGGAAGTCAAAAACCCCGCCAGAAATGCCCAAAACCCCTTTCCGCGACATGCGTGAGATATCCGGTACTCGAATCCAATCAGCGTGTGGCATTCCTTATGCGACCCGATCGCCCTATCGGCGACTTTCCAAGGGCTTGAACTTTCAAAGCAAGAACGAAAACGCTGCCAATTTAGCACCCATCTGCCCAGGCAGGGCCACTCTGCTCGCCGGATTCCCGAACTGGTAACCGCCGTCTTTCCCACATGTGTTTTGCTGACATTGACTTGTCAAAGCGCATTGACTTGTCAAATAGCATGAACCCAAGTCATGGTTTGGGTTGGCTATTGTTGCATCGCGCCTGGCCCTCAGCTCGCTAAACACGCTTGACACTGGACTGCTGTTCTGGCCAGGCGGCACTCTCGCTGTGGACTCTGTTCGCGGCAGCCTCAAGATCGAGGTGAGTGTGGCGCTCAAAAACAGGCACAGACGCACGCAACGACGTCAAACATGAAGCTTGTCATCTCAAATTTGGGAGCTCATGACCACCCAGCTGAATGCAACTTCGCGACAGTGCAGGGCACCTGCCCGGCGGGCATTAAGCGGCACAATGTCAACCACTCACAAAACGCGCGTGCGCTCGCGCGCCATCATCGCGCTCCATCATCGCGCGCGCATCATTGCGCGCATGAGCGCCTACAACTTGCCAAGCTGGCGAGCTGTAGGGAGCTAAACCCAAACACACGCGCGCGAGCCTGGTACAAGTCCTCACGACAAGTCGCGCCGCTGGCCGTCAGCTTAAACCAACACTGGAGGCGATCAGATCTTGTTGCCCTCTTTTGGCGGTTTCAATGGAGACCAAAAGCAACACGCTTGTTTGCTTGCTTCTGTGTGATTCTTTTTGGGGGGGGCCGAACAAACGACACACCCATTTATCTGCTTCATGCAAGGTGTTGCGCGACGCTTAGGCCGCGGGGCGTCGGCCACTTGGAGGGCGGCCAGGCCTCGCTACCAGCCCCACTGGGGCCTGTGAGGCGTTGGTTCCCTGTAAACCGCTCTGCCTACACCGTTGCGGCGCGCCAGCTTCAACTACAGCCTTTCTTTGCAAGGTTCAACAGCTTCGTGTTGTTCTCTGATGGGGAAAGAGCCAGCAACACTTAATAGCAATCGGGCGAAGCTGTTTCAGAAGAGAATAGCAGTCAACGCGACCTCTTGAGATCTAACGTTCTCAGGCCCGCTTGGTCGAAGGCTCCGAAGAAGCAATTCTCCGACCGGGCAATTTTTCGGGGGAAGTAGGCCAAACCTCGGTTGCGCGATTCAGCCTGGAACTTCCAACGTGTTTCACCGGTGGACCTTGGAGAAAAAGTGGCAAAGGCCGCGCCATTTGGATTAGAAGTGTCCGATGAGTCTTGAAGCGCTGAATTCGCTGCGCCCGTGCGTGAATCGCGTCTTTTGCAGCGTTGCGAGTTATTCCGATGCGCGTTTTGGAAGGCTGTGTGTTCGCGTTGCTGGGCCAGTGTGATTTGCCTTTCGGGGGTGGTTGTTTTGAGGCGCCTTGCTTGGCAGGCGCACGCAGGCGTTTGCGCGGGTGTCATTTTCGTTGGCCCTGCCGTACAACCGGCTTATTTTGGCGAGCTGGACATGCGTCAAAATTGGTCGACATCATTCTGGCGCCACAGTCCCGTGCTAGTTTTGGATGCGTGCCGTAAACGTGTCAAAGTTGGATTTCGTGACAGGCGCAGCAGTTTGGGAGATTCTGAGTTTGTGGCAAGCTTACTTTGCGTGGCAGGCGCAACACTTGCGAGCGTTGTTCTTCAATTTCGTGGCAGGCGCATCACTTTGGAGTTTTTGTTGCAAATTTAGTGGCGCAGTACTTTCGAGCCTAGGCGCAGATTGAGTGGCAGCCGCAACACTTTGGGCAGGTTCGAATCGCTCTCGCAGTGGCGCGGTAGCTGGGTCGAATCCCTCTCGCTGTGGCGAGGTGTGCATTTTGAGAGCAAGGTGAACCCTCTGCAAACTCTGGGTGGGTCAAATCGCTCTCGCTGTGGCGCGGTGTGCCTTTTGAGAGCGCAGGTGAACCCTCTGCGCACTTTTGGGTGGGTCAAGTCGCACTCGCTCGGCGCGAGTTTTGAGACAAGACAAGTGGCGAGAAGCGTGGCGAGATGCGTTTCTCAGCAGTGTCGCTCAGCAGTGTTGATTAGAATCAGAAGTCTCGATCAGAAGTGTTGCTCAGATGTGTCGCTGCAAAATGTGTCGACGCACACAAGTGCCGCTTAGAAGTGGCGTTGCTCAAAGGATTTGCGCAGC
>CAUJNA010001180.1:933163-1003163 GCA_963377175.1 Effrenium voratum
ATGAAAAAGTCGACGAACACCTCCGTTCAACGTCCTAGGTCTTGTGGGGTGGTCCAGAAAGGCACCCATGTCACGGGGCCAATCACAAAACAAAAATCCTTGGGCACAAGCTTTGAGGGAGTCATGTGCGACACCCTGAAGTGGCGACAGGAAAGGGAACCGACCATTTTGGAGGTGCACCTGTGGCACATACCCAAATTCTGACTGAGTCCCATGGTGAGTGGCTTGCCAACAGCAGTTTTTTACCCCAAAAGCCGCCTTCCCACAAATTGAGAAGCGCTGACACTTGGACAGTGAACGAAAACCCAGACACCCAGTGACCATGGGAAAAAAACAATCGGCACTCTTTTGTTGGATTGAATTTAAGTGAAGCCCTTCCAAACAAACGAGACCAACTGGGTGGGAGTCTGTATGCCACCTCTGAAACGCAGCGCCCGCCTGCGTGTCGGCATCGCTCGTGGCAGAGTCCCGGTCCTTTCGGTTGGGGCTTGAAGTGGAACCGCGGGGCTGCCCTGAGCATCAGAAAGGACCCTCCAGAGAAGTGAGGATCTCCATTGGAAGCTTTGGGACCTCAAAAAGGAAATGCTATTTGGAGGCACCAAGATTCTTACAAATGAGTGTTTCGCCCTTTTCTTGGTAAATGGGAAACAAGAGTCTCCCCCTTAGCGTTCGGAAGTTCTGTGATAGGCGTGACCGAATTCCCCTGCACCTGAAGAAGAGTTCCATGAGACCTGGCTGTGGCTCAAAAAACCGGAATTCCAAAATGGCTTGCCCCGGTAAGTGGAAACATGGACCAAAACCTGCGTAACCCTAGCTCTTTAATTTTGAGCCACTGCCACCTATTGAGAAAACACAACATAGTGGATCCATTGACCTGATTTCCTGGGTCACTGCCACTGCTTCCCAGCCAGTTTGTTTCAAGCGAGCAACAATGAACTCCCAGAACAGGCGCGGCAGGCGCACCGTCTGGCACCACCCCTTGCCTTCATGCAACCTATGTAGCACGCATTGGTCAAAGCAGATCTACCTTGATACTACCACGGGAGGCCAGCGGCCTTGGCGCTTGCAGCCAAGCTATTTGAAAGGATCTGCTTTCCGTGTGGCCCAATTCTTTATTAATTGGGAGTGTGCATTCGAAGTCCAGCTGGTTCGCATAGGCAAGTTTGAAAACGTTCTTGTAAGTCTCCATGAGCCAGTCAAACTTTGGTCTGCCCGGTCTTCTGTACGAAATATATTTTGGGTGCAACCCGTCACTTTCCACCTGATATAAAAACCAAAAGGGCAATATCTTGCGCGTCTTCTTCTTCGGCTGCTCCTCCGGTTCGTCTTCGTCTGCAAGCTGTTGCTTCTTCGTGCTTGGCAGCTCGAGTCGGCTTCTCTTATTTTGGGGAGCTGTTACGGGGGCTCGTCTTTTTAAGGTTGGTCTCCGCGAAAAATGGCTGCTCTGTTCCTTGCGGTGTTCCTTGTGATTTCCCTTTGAAACTACAAACAAGGGGGTGCCAACTCGTAAAAACAACACCCCGCAGAAATCGACCCCAGGACAAACAGATTTAGGATACCATGAGCTGGCCCGCATGTTTCTTTTGTCCCCCAATCGGATCGCTTCGAAACAAGCCCCGAACAAAAACAAGGAGCGGCATTTCTGTTTCCAGTCAGTGAACCACCACCAACCCTTTCGACGGTGAGGGTCATGACGATGGCTTACAATGGACTTAGCATGGGAAGCCAACACTTCAAGCAGAGTTATAATCACAGTGAAGCAAGAGTAGATGGCACCACCTCCCCGTTAACATCCCTTATCATCCTCTCTACTTCCGGACATGAACAGAACAGTTTGGACTCCCAAACACTGACAGTGACCTTTCGCGGAAGCGAAATTTTGTGGCATTGGGTCACAATCAAAACCTGGTACTACAATGGTCATTCCATCATGGTTGCACCCAAGGCGGCTGCACCCATTTATGGTTGAGATTCTCCCTTAACCTTCGTCTACCCGGGTTTTGAGCCGGCCTCTGATTTCAGTTTACAGATTCTTGGTAATTATTTCTGTCGCAACCCCCCCCCCCCCGGCAGGACTTCCACACGTTCGCTCCTCCTGGGGCATGATGATGTGCTCCGATGCCTCTCGAACCCCCCCCCCAAACACACGAAAAACCGGATTTGCACCCGTTCCGGGCATGGGAAGCCCTGATTCAACTTTTGGTTACCTATCTCCCTCACCCAGAAATCTCAAGGTGTCTGGGTGAACTGTGCCTCAACCGATTGAGGGAGCCATGACAGGAGCTGGCCTGAATTCTATTGCGAAAGGGGCTGAATCGCCACGGTGTGGTTTGGTTGAATTTTTCAGCCTTCAGCCCGAAAACCCAGGTTGAGTTCGGTGCCTCAATTGGCGGGTATAGTGTGCTCACCGAAACAAACCACAAAAAAAAGGAGCGATTCCTCGGCCCGCACCACCGATTGGCATATGATCTACTGCTGGCGAATCCTTGCTGGAAATTACTCATCGCATGTGAATCGGTGCCAGAACCTTCCCAAACCCAACTATGATCCTGGAATTCGAGGATCCTGGCGTGTGAGCGGGTCAATCCTCACTGCCACAGTTCCACACCTTGAAATAAACAAATAAAGTTGTGGGAGTAGCAAGCCAACTATCCACTTCTGGAGAGAAGCCATCACTCCATCATTCATCACCATCTACAGAGGAAATGGTTCAGAGAGGGGAGAAGGGAACAGGTTAACCGTCTGTCCACTCTTTGCTCGTTCCTCACTCATCCTTATGTCAGAGAGTCTTAACCCTTTCTCATCTCATCTCATTTTGCCGGTGGCAAACGGATATGTGAAGCGCATATGTGTACATAGACGTGCGCAGTCTATCTGACAAGCACATGTATTACATATATACATATACGCGCCTGCTATAATGAAAGGTAACGCCCCAAATTCGACGCCACTTGCGGGGCTTCCTTCTTGACACCACCGCATGGCCTCCTGTTCCAGGACAGGCGGCGCCGGCGCCGGAGCCGGCGGATTTGCCGGCTCCGCCTCTGAAAATGCCTTCCGCGACTCGTTCGCCCGACGCTTCGGTTCGACGCCAAAGGGTTGCCGTTCATTTCGGAAGGGTCTCAGAGTGGCTGGGCCGATCCCTGGGTGTTAAAGAAGGGAAGGCAAAAAGGAAACAACCATTTCGGGGTATGGGTTTTACAACGTAACATTCCCCTATTGATAGGACGGGTTGGGTAATCCAGGGTCAACATTACTTGCGACTTGGCTGTTCAACCCACGTTGGTCATTTTATCCTCACCACCGACTGGGTTACAGGTAACGGTGGCTAGCCACTTGCTTGGCCGAACACTCACTTAGTGTATCTGCGTTGGTGCCAAACATGTTTGGCTAGTGTTAACCTCGGATGAAGCAACGAAGGATCTTTCAGTAAGAAAATGATCTAATATTCGGGGAGGGGCCTCTGATAAGTAGGGTCCTCTTCATTCAAACCCGACGTTGCCATCAGTGACTGGGGAGCTTCCTCAGAGATCACTGGCTTGTCACCACCAGGGCTGTAATATTTCAATCGCGTAGTTCACCATCACTGGCGAGCTTTCTCAGAGCTCACTGGCTTGTCACCCGCTCCACCAGAATTTCAATATTGCAACCGCGCGGTTCACCATTGTTGCCATCAGTGACTGGGAAGCTTCCGTAGAGCTCACTGGCTTGTCACCTCCACCAGGGATTGAACATTTCACCATCGTTGCCATCAGTGTCTGGGGGAGCCTCCGCAGAGATCACTGGCTTGTCACCCGCTCCTCCACCAGGGTTTTAATATTTCGAACGCGTAGTTCACCATCGTTGCCATCAGTGACTGGCGAGCTTCCTCAGAGCTCACTGGCTTGTCGCCCGCTCCACCAGGGCTTTAATATTGCAATCGCGTAGTTCACCATCGTTGCCATCAGTGACTGGGGAGCTTCCTCAGAGCTCACCCGCTCCTCCAAGGGTATTTAGTGCTTCAACCGCGTAGCCCGCATCGTTGCCATCAGTGACTAGTGACTGGGGAGCTTCCTCAGAGATCGCCCGCTCCTCCACCAGACCTTCAACATTTCGAACGCGTAGTTCACCATCATTGCCATGAGTGACGCGGGAGCTTCCTCAGAGCTCACCTTGTCACCCGCTTCTCCACAGGGTTTGAATATCGAACGCGTAGTTCACCATCGTTGCCATCAGTGACTGAAGAGCTTCCTCAGAGCTCACTGGCTTGTCACGCCAGTGTTTTAATATTTCGAACGCGTAGGTCACCATCGTTGCCATCAGTGACTGGGAAGTTTCTTTAGAGCTCACTGGCTTGTCACCCGCTCCTTCACCAGGGCCTTAATATTTCGATGGCGTAGTTCACCCTCGTTGCCATCAGTGACTGGGGGGCTTCCTCCGAGATCACCCGCTCCTCCGCCAAGATTGAAAAATATTTCGCACGCGTAGTTCACCATCATTGCCATCAGTGACCGGGGAGCTTCCTCAGAGCTCACCTTGTCATCCGCTTCTCCACCAGGGTTTTCATATATCGAACGCGTAGTTCACCCTCGTTGCCATCAGTGACTGGGGAGCTTCACCCGCTCCTCCACCAGGGTAATATTCGAACGCATAGTTCATCATCGTTGCCATCAGAGCTCACTGGCTTGTCACCCCCTCCACCAGGGTTTCAATATTTGGAACGCGTAGTTCACCATCGTTGCCATCAGTGACTGGGGAGCTTCCTCAGAGCTCACTTGCTTGTCATTCAATATTTCGAACGCGTAGTTCACCATCGTTGCGCGTCCTTCATTCTGCTCACTGGCTTGTTCCTGACCTTGTGAGGACACGCCGAGGGGTTTGAGCCGCTTGAGTTTGCTGGGCAGAAGAGACGCGCGTGTCGCTGCGGCCCTGAGAAAAGAGGCCGACGCATGTAAACAAATCTATCCAGAAGAAACAAAAAGGTGAGCAGACTTTGGACAACCAATTCAAGTCTCAGTTGTTCAGTGGCCCTGGCAAAAAAGGGAGCCCTATTTGGGGAAGACCATTTTTAGTGGGGCAGCCACCAAACAGAGGAAAAAGGGTGCCACTGAACAACTGAGAAGTTGATTTCTTTCGGAAAAGTAAGCCATGGAGATCGGGAGAAAGCGAGGTGTGGAACCGTTCCTTCTCAGGAAGGCTGCCTCGCCGTGTTTTTCGGCTTTCCCCCAATGGACGGCGGGACAGCTTGGAGTCCCCAAGTCTGGACCGCGGTGAAAATTTTAACAACCCCCCTGAAAAGTCGCTCGTGGACACAAATCCTACATGATGTCCCAACCGGGCCCCCAAATCAAATTCACACCCAATAGGCGTACTCTTGAACAACAAAGGAAAACTCGGCCCAAAAGGCGAGGTTCAAGAAAACCTCGATTCTTATCACCGCCATGTGTGCCGCGTTGCGAGGGTTCCAACTCGCAGGATGCCTTCCTAACCCTGGCTCCGGGTTCCAAATGCTGATCATTTCGCAGCACTTCAGAAACCTGGTAGGATGATTTGCTTCCCCTGGAAACACCAACAAACCTTCTGGCTTCAACTCCATGGTTTCCTTTCGTGCGAACGGATGTCGCAACCATCCATGGTTGAAACCACCTGAAGGGCCCCCTGTCTCTCGAGATCCCAGCTCCTTGCACCCACATCAGCCTCCCTCGAATTGGTTCGAAGCCCGGTGGTTTGGCTCACGGCTCTCGGAACGGCCCACCTGTCGGGCTGATCCACAAAAACATGAGAAAAGAATTGTTCTGAGGCTGCTACGTGTGTGTGTGTGTGGTGTTTTTCTTTGGGTACCGGAAACCGAACCCTTGTTTTTTTTGGATTTGAAAGGGAAAAAGGAAACCGCCTTCTTTTTTCTTTGGGGTGGGGGGCCTAAGAAATCACACACCCACATGCGTCAAAATCAAAGCGTGGTACTAAAATGGTCTACCCAGATTCAGGCAAACAATTAAGAAGGCGGCGAAGGCACCCATTTGTGGCGAGGGATGATCCCTAACCTTCATCTCCTGGGTGTTACTGGGTGTTAAGGCCGTAGCTCACATGATATTTAAGCCAAGATAAAAACCCACCCACTTCTCTTGGGGCGGGGAGGGCCAACAAGAATGACACTCAACCCTAACTTGCGAGTCATCTACCCTCAAACCTAACCTCGTTTTGGAGACCGCACCCCCTCAGAACCAAACCCCCCGCCTTCCGCGCCTCCATTGCCTCGGGTTCTATCGGCGGACTCGGCGCCGGCACCGGCGCCTGCGAGACTCGCGGGGCGCGTCTAGGTCCTCCAACAGAGAGGTGAGAATCAGGGTACCCGTTTGTTTTCTTCTTCATTTTTCTTTTACTAGGGGAACCCAAAACCCCAAAAAACACTTCTTTCTGCGGTCCAGTTTGGTAGGGGAACCCTCCCCCAAAAAAAAGACTTCTTTCTGCGGTCTAGTTTAGTAGGGGAACCCTCCCCAAAAAAAGACTTCTTTCTGCGGTCTAGTTTAGTAGGGGAACCCTCCCCAAAAAAAGACTTCTTTCTGCGGTCCAGTTTAGTAGGGGAACCCTCCCCCAAAAAAAGATCTGCGGTCCAGTTTAGTAGGGGAACCCTCCCCCAAAAAAAGGACTTCTTTCTGCGGTCCAGTTTTGTAGAACCCTCCCCCAAAAAAAAACCTTTCTGCGGTCTAGTTTAGTAGGGGAACCCTCCCCAAAAAAAGACTTCTTTCTGCGGTAAATGACAACAGCAAACATCACAATAGCACACGAAACCAGAGGAATGAAAAACAAAAAAAAGAACAAGAGTTGCCACCTCTACGTGCCCCGTGCCGCACGCGGTGCCTCTGGAAGGGTGCACTCTCTGCATTCTGAGGCAAAAACAAGGACCTCGTGTTGCAGTTGTGTTGCTCTCGGCAGACCTGAGGTCACAGGTATGGTAGAGAACAGCAGGGAAGCCCCTGCGCCAGAGATCCGTCCGCTCGGGATGCCGTACCGCTCTCGGGTATTGCCCGCCCAAGTACTTTGCCGCAGTGAACTCTTCGTCAAAGGAATACAAATTCGTCAGGATCGCCTGCTCAGTGTAGGGGAACCCTCCCCAAAAAAAGACTTCTTTCTGCGGTCTAGTAGGGGAACCCTCCCCCAAAAAAAGACTTCTTTCTGCGGTCCAGTTTAGTAGGGGAACCCTCCCCCAAAAAAAAGACTTCTTTCTGCGGTCCAGTTTAGTAGGGGAACCCTCCCCCAAAAAAATGACTTCTTTCTGCGGTCTAGTTTAGTAGGGGAACCCTCCGCAAAAAAAGACTTCTTTCTGCGGTCCAGTTTAGTAGGGGAACCCTCCCCCAAAAAAAAGACATTTTTTTGCGGTCTAGTTTAGTAGGGGAACCCTCCCCAAAAAAAGACTTCTTTCTGCGGTCCAGTTTAGTAGGGGAACCCTCCCCCAAAAAAAAGACTTCTTTCTGCGGTCTAGTTTAGTAGGGGAACCCTCCCCAAAAAAAACTTCTTTCTGCGGCCCAGTTTAGTGGGGGAACCCAAGTTCAAAAAAAGTGGTTAAAAAGGGCACTACTGGGGGACCTAGGTTGGGTTGACCGTCCAACCCTTGGCAGCTTAGGAAAATCAAGAAGCTTTTTGTGCTGCCCCCTGAAAAGGACCATGGGCGTGAAAGCCACATTAACGCCTTTTTGTGGGCAGCCCCCTGAAAACCACCAGAGCCAATGGTGAATTGAGGATCCCTGCCCTGATGATGCGCTCCTTGTTTGCGAGCTATAGAGACAACAGGACCCACCTCCTCAATCCGAATGAAGACCTGGAATTCAAGGGGCAGATCCAGAATCATGTAAAGAAACACAATTGCAAGGGTGGCCAAAATTGTGGTTGAAACTGTTCCCCACTAAACTTCATCTACGAACCCAGAATTCATCAACCCAGTTGATAAAGAACGGGTAGTCCACTTCAAAGAATATCACTTGCTGGTTCTCGGCAGGGAACGAGGGAATGACCCATCCCCTACCCTATGGTTTCTTAAGGGATTCCTACTGATCCTCCCCATTTGGAGGCTAATTCTGAGGGTGTCGCCTAGCAGCTTCGGGCCATGTGGGAGATGTGTCGGCCAATCGTGGGAAACGGCCACTTCTGTGGACAAATCTCACTTCGCACCACTTGGGATTGCTGAGTGATCAACCAACATGAACAAGTTTTCATCCACCCCAACTGGTGGAATGGTGGAATGTGTCCATCTAGAGTAGGAAAAGGAACCCCCCCCCCCGTAGCGCGCAAAAATTTCGGGTTTCACACCCCCCTCCCACTCCCAATTCCGAGTGGATTTGGACCTCGGAATTCGGAATCGCCCGCGCCTGCACCTCGACCGGCATCTGAGCCTGATGGCGGTCAACCAAAGAGAAAACCACTGACAGCATGTGGATGTGGATGGAGTGGTGGGTGGACGGGGGAGCTACTAGGAAAGTGCATTCTCGGACGACATCGGCGACTTAAATTGGGTTTAGAGCACTCGACAACTCAACAAGCCAGTTCTCAATGCCCTTACTGCAGTTTTCCGCGCGCTCCCCCTTCAGGCACCACAAGAGGAAAAGTCATGTCAAACAAAAGCATTATCGGCAGGTAGCTGATGGAACTTTGGACTGTCAAGAGCAAAGCCATGCGCAGAAGAACACAAAGGATCGTTCAGGATGCGGAAGAGGGGCTCCATCACGGACCTTCCATCAGCACCAGCAACAGCCTTGAGTGTAAGTCGAGAAGTGGCCATGGGTCAAAATCCCGTACCCCCAGTGAACATCCCTATCCTCACGTGCACCTACCCCGAAATGGTACCATTGGTTTTGACCCACAGCCAAGTGAAGGCGTTCACGCAGATCAACAAGAACGGGCAACAGCCCAGTTCCGACAGGTTTTCTCCATGGCCAGCACGGCAGTGGCAGTTGTCGCGCGAGATCTCAAGGATCTCATGGCCGATCCCAATGGAAGACCCACACGGAAGGTCGGCAGAAGTCGCCAAAAACTGAGTCACAATCAAAACCTGGTACAAGAATGGTCGACCCAGAACCAAGCTTCAAGAACTAAGAAGGCGGATATCCGCAGCTATTTATGGCTGGGATCCTCCCTTACTAACCTTTACTTACCCGAATCGGCTTTGATTTTGGCTCAACTGGACATATCCGGATCCTCCGGACTGGGGGGTGGGGTGGCGTAAGGAGCCAAGTGCGGTGCAAAGGGGAAGCAAAACAAAGCGAAACAAGTCGTGCTCTTATCTCCACAGAGGCCAGGACATATGTGTATTATATATATATGGGTTGATCAACGTTCCATTATGTATGTACGTATATATATATATACACGAGGGTTGATTAACATACTTGGCCCCCACATGACCTTGGGCAACTCTTCCATGTAGTGGTGAAAGTCATCTTTTGTGGTGCTCTGCCCAATGGTCATCCCACGTGAAGGCCCTTTTGATTAACCCCCATATGTTTATGTAGATAATGGTGAACCCCCACACGGTGCAGACCACGCAGAATGCAGGCAAGCCACTATTAGTAGGCACTCAGGATAGTGACATCCCGAAAATCACTCAAATCAGTGGCGTGTATCACCCACAAGCCATGTCGAGCAGACCTCAACATGTTCAACCACTGTCAGGGGCCCAGTTCCTTTAAAGCCAGGATGGGGATACTGTCCAACCCGTGGTATGGTAGCAACAAAACTTTGTTTTCTTCTGCCCCCTCACCAAAAAAGAAACTAACAAAAAGGGGTAAACAAAAAAAACAATCCCCCCCAAGCCTCCGGAATTTCCAGGTCATCCTCTTTCTCCTCCTCCTCTTCTGCCTCCTAGCGAAATCCAGCGATGTGCCCGGATGCAAAATCCACTTGGGCCGCACGGCTCCTTTGAGCTGGTCCAAAGTTGAGTTCGGTCGATTGATTTCTTCAATTTTCTGTGGTTCTTGGATCTGCTAACAGTTGGTTGCTTGCAGTGGGATACTCTGGATGGACAAAATCCATTTCGCACCACCTGAGGAGCCCTGGTAATAGTCCCTGTAACTACCAACAGACATCAACAAACGTTATGGCTTCAACCACGGTTTCATTTCGCGGTGCGATTTCTGGATTTCGCAACCATCCACTGTATGTCTCACATCCCTGACGCTCACAGTGCAAGAGTCTAAGAGTCCTGAAAACCGCCGAGTTTCAGTCTCTACCTTTTCGGTTGGTTAGCTTTTCGGGAAGCCCACAACAAAACCAAACCTTTTGGGGGCCCTTTTCATGAAACGGGGTTGCACAAGTCAAAGCTAACCCAACATGCGGCAATCCCCCAGCAGGCGCAATGCAGAAACCTTTGGATTTGCAGGTGGATTCCTCCTTGAAAAGCGCCCCATCAACAAAACAAAGACATGTCCTGCACAAATCTATGGTAACGACGAAACCCCGAACCCATGGAACCCGAAGTTCAACCAAACTGACCCAAGGCAAGCTATTTCTAGGATGGTCTTCCCTCTCGGCGAAGTGAGACAAGTTCACAATTGCCACAAAAAACCATCAAGCGTCCCTGAGGCTCCCAACATGTGCTTTCTCCAGGCCCCTGCAAAGTCCGTGTTGTTCCTTAGAGGGCCATTCCTGCGTGGCTTCATGAGCCTGACCCTTTCAAAACCCAAGGTGGGGCATCGCGTTTGAACGTGGGATCTGGGGAAAGGGGCGCCTTGATTCTGCGCAAAACAAGAAGAAAGACACAGCTGCAAAAGGCTCTGGAAGTGCTGCGGCTTGTCCTGATGGGCCCAATCCAGATCGCCTCACTTGAGATGTCTGCCACACCGGGCCAAGCCGACCGCTCAAAGCACCCCGTTGCGGCGCACGCTGCGCATAGCAGGGCGTTCTGCTCGTCGTCCCTCACATACGTGGGGTCTGCGCCCATGCGGACGCCGCTACATCCAGGGCCAACCGCGGAAAAGAAAACGACGCCAAGAAGATTGCCTGGAGCCAGCCCACAGGCTTGTCGCCCCATTTGTCCAGGGCTCGCTTAGCAGCAGGGCTGCTTGCCCTTGTGCCCTTTTTCTTTCGCAGCAAGCCAGTTCGGAGTAGGAATGTCCACCAGTTTCCATCTGCTTCAAGCGCTGCTATATGGGTATGTCCTCCTTCGGGGGAACCACCAGTTAGCCGGTTGAAAGGGACACCTAAAGGAAACCATCTTGACTGGGGGATCCATCTATTCGACTGGGGAAATCAAAAACACAAAACAAAACAAAACAAAACAAGCAAAAAAAAACAAAAAGAACATCCTCTTTTCTTTCCTTTTCTTTTTTGGGGGGGGGGGGGGGGGGCGGGGCCTACCTGTTTGTCTTATAAATTGATCTTGGCTACATGAATCAACGGAAGCCCCTCGGGCTCTTGGAACCTTCTAAGGCGCAGGGGTCTGAGCCTTAAGGCTTGTCTTGTTGCCGGGAGGCTCACTGGGACAGTACGCTTCGCTCTTTTCAAGGTGTAAAGCCAAGAGAGCAAAAAGGTAAGAGCAAAGATATCCAGGACAAAGTTGGACAAAAGGCTCACTTCCCTTAGCCAAGGTCCAAGCGTGGTGCTTGCCGCTAAAATGGCCCAGCCGCTGACTAAAGCCCAGGCACTCCGGGAGTTCAGGGGAGTGAGAGCTGGTGAGCGACTGCTTTTCAAATCACCCTAAAAATCTGGGCTGCCCTCAGCTCCCCCGCTAAAGTTCAACTTGTGGGTTAAATGGAAACTACCACGAAGCACTAAAAGCCGCCCAAAAAGCTAAGGGCAGCCTTGGAAGGCTGGCGCAAGCTTTGGCTGCACCAAAAACCAAAGCCCCAAGAGATAGAAACGCCGCTGGCGGCATTTCGGAATGACACCTTCAGACTCAGCCAATTCTGGGGTATACTCGGCCAAGCTTGAAATATGAAACAAACCCCGCGACCTCAAAAAGTGCCTGTTTTGCCTGGACCCCCGTGAGATTCCCATCAGGAAAAAGAGAATCGGAACTCTTTCTGTTTGAAGGGAAATCCCTTCAAACATAGAAAACAGGAAGGTTGATGTTGAAGTTAAAGGCACCCCCCTCCAAAAAAATCCAAAAGCAAAGCCACCCACGGGGTGTCTGGGCGCAACCCGACGTTGCCCTTCGCTCGCTCGCGCCTCGGGTTCGGGATCCGCTTCCTGCGAGACACGCGGGAAGCGAAAAAGGACAGCGGCCGCAACAGGGGATCCCTTCCACCAACATGGTACTCAGGTTCTGATGATTATTTAGGGGGTCAAGGCAAAAACCTTCCAAAATCTTACCCCCCCAAAACCTTCCGACCTTCAAGGGGGGGGGGGGTTGCGGCTAATACGGGGCTTACATTGCTGTCGATGGACAACGGATGGGCAAACACCACCTGACAGGAAACATGCGACTTGACAGGGCCTCCCAAGAGCAAAGTGGTACAGGCAACCGTCAGGCAACCTCCCACAGCCGTGTTGGAGGAAGGGTACGAGTTTGACACATACAGATGAGTTCCCGAAGCTGGGTGAGTCTCTTTGGCATCTGGAGGAATTCATTGGGGAAAGCCGGAGCCGGGCACAAAGGCAACTCATTTCAGGGGTTGATCTTACTTCCGTGGATTGCCCAAGCAAAAAGCCCGGACTTGTTTTGTTTACCACCAACATGAGTGTGTGTGTGTGTGTTTCTCCCTCAAACAAATGTGACTCTTCTCGTGGCATTTCCGAGGCTCGCTCCCCAGGCCAGAAACCCGGTGAGGAAGCGAAAGGGAGGCGATGAACAAAGACGTAGGTACCTACGGACCCAGAGCCACAGGCAAACGAGCCGAAGGTCGAAGAAGGAGCCGAAGGTCGAAGAGAACATGAGGCAGCTGTGCAAAAAGTGGACGCACCTGTCATCCCTTCAGACTTCCGGCCAAGAGAGCGAATGGAGCCAGCAGCCATGAATCCCACAGAGCCTGGGCCTTAGGCGGGGCTCGTCACCTCGCACCTCATGAACCAGAATGATCACATGTGGCGTTGATCCAAATGTGGATGACCATTGGTGGTCGAAAACCCAGGGAGAGAGAAAACAGATTTGGATCTATTTCAATGCACATGGGAAAAGTGACCCATGGGCAAAACTGGGGGCCTCGGGAAGAAATCATGAGCCCCCATGGTCCATTGGCCATTGTTAGTAGCTGGTTCTACCTAGATAAATTGGCGCCATGGTAAAGCCCTGAACCGTGTCGGGAAGATTGAAATCGAATGAGGGCCGGGGTGTTCCCAAGCCCAAGGCCTGTATTTGCTCCTCCTTGGCCTGAAGACGTCGCGAACGGCCACTCGCAGCCGAAACAAGCCGGACTCTGAGAGTTTCCGGAACGCAGTCTAACTTTTAGTCTACCTGAGTGTTTAAAACAAACAAAGTGTTGCATCGGAGACCAGTCAGGGTTCTAACCGTCCCATGCTCCCCTGCGCTTGGCTTCCGTTGCTTGATGACTTTCCCCGACGAAAGGTGATCCAACAAACAGCGCCATATACCTTTCGGGGTGTGCAACTGCCCACAAAAGCGGAGGATCCTCTCTAAATGAGGACATCCTTCCAACAAACCAGCAACAATATGCGCCGGGGGCTTAACCATGGCAGAATTTATAGGGGCGTTCCCCCCGAATTGGGGCAACTCCCCCCCCCCCCCCCCGAATTGGAGCAACCCCCCACAAAATCAACTGTATTTCCAAGCTGAAAATAACAATGCATATGTTCGCTAGGGAGATCTATAAGATGTTGCCACACGTTGACTCTGGTTCATGCATCTAAGTTGGCGACTTATCTGGGCAAATGATCACTGTCATTCACCACCAGGAAATCAGAAATCCTCAAGCAAAGGACCTTCAGCACGGGTGGAACTCGTTTCCCCTGGGACTTGCTCGTGAGCTTGTTTTTGGCTGAGAAACGTGGGCCAAAGCACAAGGATCCCAAGACCGTTTCCTGCAAAGCTTGGATCACGAGAGGCTTTCTGGGATCCTTCGGATCTTGGAGTAAGAAACTTCCACTGATACCAAGGTGGGGTCCTTTGCCCACAGGAACTCGCAAATTGGATTCCTTGAGCTGCAACCTCAAACCACCAATTCCAAACATATATCCCTTTGAGATCCGAGAAAAGAAAAAAAACGAACAAGGAGATGCCTTCAGAACGTCCAAAGAACTCGCGGAGCTCAGAGAAGCTTTGCGCTGCGGCTGCGAAAGTTGAGATGAAGCCCCGAGGCCCCGAAGGTGCGACGTCCGTCAGCGACACATTCCGAGAACACCTTCCAGGGAAGAGAGCACCACGTATGAAAGCGGACCCCAAGACTGCTCTTGGCAAAATGCGTGAACGCGTCTATCCGAACCAACACATCATTGTACTGAGTGCTTCCAAAATAAGGTATCCCGAAAACTGCGTGGTTTCCCTTTGCCTTCCCTTCAAACCCAACCGCAAAGGGCTCTACTCGGTTTAGATACGCCTATGTTTGTCTCTCTACAGATGCTTGGAATCCGTACACATGAGCCAACACACTGGCCTCTTTCGAGATGGCTTGAAGACGGAAACCAAGAACACCTGGAGGGGTCCTTCGCTTTAAGAACCACCCACGCGCCACCAGTGGGGTTGTAGCCGTCCAAAGCGCCCAAAACCCCTCCGATAAACCGAGTTTTTACATGGGCGTCACTTGAAATAGGGGGGTCCCCTCCCCAAAAAAACAAACACAAGAAACAATCCCCATCCCCTCCCAAAAAAAACACAAAAAACACAAACCCCTTCCCCTCCCAAAAAAAACACAGAAAAGCAATCCCCAAACCATGGCCGTTTTCCCCGGTGGATTTCCCTTGTAAACGAAGCCCCCAGAAAGGCACGTAGCGAACCCCGAGCCTTGGAGAGGCTCTTCCACTGAGAAGCTGCCGTCTTCACCAGCTCCAGGGTGTTCTGCAACTCCTGCGCCGTTTCTCCAGGGGTTGATTCCTTTTCCATTCTCTGCAACCATCGTTTGTTGGTTTTTTTCAATTCACCAGCTGTGTCCCGTAAGGTTCTGATGGTTTTCTGGAAAGCAGGATCCCTGGGTTAAGAATGGGGAAGTGTCCCCTAGAGTTTCACCCTTTTTTCCCCGAGCGAATGTGGTTTGCCTCAAAAGGAACGTTTTGAGGCCCCAGGATTCCTCTGGACTCCTCTGTCCCCAAGATGCTCTTACTCGGCTCCATGGAAAAGAACCGAGCAACACAAGTGCTTTGGAGATGTTCACCTTCTCCCAGTGTTCATTGCTCACGAGTTCCGGGAACAAACGCCGGAGCCGACCTTGCCCGTCCAGCCCAAACCACAGAGCTGCGGGAAATGAAGTATCTGGAGGTTTGGATATCAATGTCTAGTCAAGTATTAAATGGGCAGTGGTAGTGCGCGCTGGTAGTGGTAGCGGCAGTGGTGGAAGTTGTTGTAGGGCTAGTGGTGGCAGTAGCAGTGGCAGTGGTAATAGTGGTAGTGGCAGTGGCAGTGGTAGTAGTTGCAGTGGCAGTGGTAGTAGTTGCAGTGGCAGTGGTAGTGGCAGTGGCAGTGGCAGTGGCAGTGGCAGTGGCAGTGGCAGTGGTAGTAGTTGCAGTGGCAGTGGTAGTGGCAGTGTCAGTGGCAGTGGCAGTGGCAGTGGTAGTGGCAGTGGCAGTGGCAATGGTAATAGTAATAGTGGCAGTGGCAGTGGCAGTGGCAGTGGCAGTGGTAGTGGCAGTGGCAGTGGTAATAGTGGTAGTGGCAGTGGTAGTGGCAGTGGTAGTGGCAGTGGTAGTGGCAGTGGTAGTGGCAGTGGTAGTGGCAGTGGTAGTGGCAGTGGTAGTGGCAGTGGTAGTAGTCGCAGTGGCAGTGGTAGTGGCAGTGGCAGTGGCAGTGGCAGTGGTAATAGTGGTAGTGGCAGTGGCAGTAGTAGTGGCAGTGGTAATCGTGATAGTGGCAGTGGCAGCGGCAGTGGCAGTGGCAGTGGCAGTGGTAATAGTGGTAGTGGCAGTGGTAGTGGCAGTGACAGTGGCAGTGGCAGTGGCAGTAGCAGTGGCAGTGGTAATAGTAATAGTGGCAGTGGCAGTGGTAGTGGTAGTGGCAGTGGTAGTAGTTGCAGTGGCAGTGGTAGTGGCAGTGGCAGTGGCAGTGGCAGTGGCAGTGGCAGTGGCAGTGGTAGTAGTTGCAGTGGCAGTGGTAGTGGCAGTGGCAGTGGCAGTGGCAGTGGCAGTGGTAGTGGCAGTGGCAGTGGCAGTGGGAATAGTCATAGTGGCAGTGGCAGTGGTGGCAGTGGCAGTGGTAATAGTGGTAGTGGCAGTGGCAGTGGCAGTGGTAGTAGTTGCAGTGGTAGTGGCAGTGGCAGTGGCAGTGCCAGTGGCAGTAGTGCAGTGGCAGTGGTAGTGGCAGTGGCAGTGGCAGTGGCAGTGGCAGTGGTAGTGGCAGTGGCAGTGGCAGTGGCAATAGTAATAGTGGCAGTGGCAGTGGCAGTGGTAGTGGCAGTGGTAATAGTGGTAGTGGCAGCGGCACTGGCAGTGGCAGTGGCAGTGGTAATAGTGGCAGTTGGTAGTGGCAGTGGCAGTGGCAGTGGCAGTGGCAATAGTGGCAGTGGTAGTGGCAGTGGCAGTGGCAGTGGTAATAGTGGCAGTTGGTAGTGGCAGTGGCAGCGGCAGTGGTAATAGTGGAAGTGGCAGTGGCAGTGGCAGTAGTAGTGGCAGTGGCAGTAGTAGTGGCAGTGGCAGTGGCAGCGGCAGTGGCAGTGGTAATAGTGGTAGTGGCAGTGGTAGTGGTAGTGGCAGTGGCAGTGGCAGTGGCAGTGGCGGTGGCAGTGGCAGTCGCAGTGGCCATGGCATTGGCAGTGGCAGTGGCAAGGGTTAGTGGTCAGTGGCAGTGGCAGTGGCAGTGGCAGTGGCAGTGGCACGGGCAGTGAAAGTCGTGGCAGCGCCAGCGCCAGCGCCAGCGCCAGCGGCAGTGGCAGTGGCAGTGGTGGCAGTGGCAGTGGTGGAAGTTGTTGTAGGGCTAGTGGTGGCAGTGGCAGTGGCAGTGGCAGTGGTAGTGGCAGTGGCAGTGGTAATTGTTGCAGTGGCAGTGGCAGTGGCAGTGGCAGTGGTAATAGTGGTAGTGGCAGTGGCAGTGGCAGTGGCAGTGGCAGTAGTAGTGGCAGTGGTAATAGTAATAGTGGCAGTGGCAGTGGCAGTGGCAGTGGTAATAGTGGTAGTGGCAGTGGCAGTGGCAGTGGCAGTGGTAATAGTGGTAGTAGTGGCAGTCGTAATAGTGGCAGTGACAGTGGCAGTGGCAGTCGTAGTGGCAGTGGTAATAGTAATAGTGGCAGTGGCAGTGGCAGTAGTAGTGGCAGTGGTAATAGTAATAGTGGCAGTGGCAGTGGCATGGTAATAGTGGCAGTGGCAGCGGCAGTGGCAGTGGCAGTGGTAATAGTGGTAGTGGCAGTGGCAGTGGTAGTGGTAGTGGCAGTGGCAGTGGCAGTAGTAGTGGCAGTGGTCATGGTAATAGTGGCAGTGGCAGTGGTAGTGGCAGTGGCAGTGGTAATAGTAATAGTGGCAGTGGCAGTGGCAGTAGTAGTCGCAGTGCTAATAGTGATAGTGGCAGTGGCAGTGGCAGTGGTAATAGTGGTAGTGGCAGTGGTAGTGGCAGTGGCGTGGCAGTGGCAGTAGTAGTGGAAGCGGAGTGGCAATAGTAATAGTGGTGGCAGTGGCAGTAGTAGTGGCAGTGGTAGTGGCAGTGGCAATAGTAATAGTGGCAGTGGCAGTGGCAGTAGTAGTGGCAGTGGCAGTAGTAGTGGCAGTGGCAGTGGCAGCGGCAGTGGCAGTGGTAATAGTGGCAGTTGGTAGTGGCAGTGGCAGTGGCAGCGGCAATGGGCAGTCGCAATAGTGGCAGTGGCAGTGGCAGTGGCAGTGGCAGTGGTAATAGTGGCAGTTGGTAGTGGCAGTGGCAGTGGCAGTGGCAGTGGCAGTGGTAATAGTGGCAGTTAGTGGTAATAGTGGTAGTGGCAGTGGCAGTGGCAATAGTGGCAGTGGCAGTGGCAGTGGCAGTGGCAGTGGTAATAGTGGCAGTTGGTAGTGGCAGTGGCAGTGGTAATAGTGGCAGTTGGTAGTGGCAGTGGCAGTGGCAGTGGTAATAGTGGCAGTTGGGTAGCGGCAGTGGTAATACTGGCAGTAATAGTGGCAGTTGGTAGTGGCAGTGGCAGTGGCAGGCAGTTGGTAGTGGCAGTGGCAGTGGTAATAGTGGCAGTTGGTAGTGGCAGTGGCAATGGTAATAGTGGCAGTTGGTAGTGGCAGTGGCAGTGGCAGTGGTAATAGTGGCAGTTGGTAGTGGCAGTGGCAGTGGTAATAGTGGCAGTTGGTAGCGGCAGTGGCAGTGGCAGTGGTAATAGTGGCAGTTGGTAGTGGCAGTGGCAGTGGCAGTGGTAATAGTGGCAGTTGGTAGTGGCAGTGGCAGTGGCAGTGGTAATAGTGGCAGTTGGTAGCGGCAGTGGCAGTGGCAGTGGGAATAGTGGCAGTTGGTAGTGGCAGTGGCAGGGGTAATAGGCAATGGTAATAGTGGCAGTTGGTAGTGGCAGTGGCAGTGGCAGTGGTAATAGTGGCAGTTGGTAGTGGCAGTGGCAGTGGTAATAGTGGCAGTTGGTAGTGGCAGTGGCAGTGGCAGTGGTAATAGTGGCAGTTGGTAGTGGCAGTGGCAGTGGCAGTGGTAATAGTGGCAGTTGGTAGTGGCAGTGGCAGTGGTAATAGTGGCAGTTGGTAGTGGCAGTGGCAGTGGCAGTGGTAATAGTGGCAGTTGGTAGTGGCAGTGGCAGTGGCAGTGGTAATAGTGGCAGTTGGTAGTGGCAGTGGCAGTGGCAGTGGTAATAGTGGCAGTTGGTAGTGGCAGTGGCAGTGGCAGTGGCAATAGTGGCAGTTGGTAGTGGCAGTGGCAGTGGCAGTGGTAATAGTGGCAGTTGGTAGTGGCAGTGGCAGTGGCAGTGGTAATAGTGGCAGTTGGTAGTGGCAGTGGCAGTAGTTATACGTAGTTGTTTCCCTATAGGACTCACCTGGCAACCGGCAAACACCCCTCGCCTTGGCTGAGCCGAGAGCCTTCCAGATCGTCTGGAGCCGCCAGTCCTCCGACCTTAGCCCAAGAGCGCTCGGTACATCCAGCTACCCTCAATTGGTGGATTGGCCAATCTTGTTTATGCGTTGTTGGCAATTTGCTTCCCAGACCAATATCTCAGATTCACATTCTTCCTAGAGGTCACTCGTGCTGCACCTGTCTTTTCGGCTGTTCTGTCCGTTTGTATATTTTCAGCTTTGGCTTGGTTGTTTGGTGGTTGAGGATGGGGTTCTCCATTTATTCTCTGCAAGAGCAGAGAGGGTTCAAATCCAAACCCAACAGGTCGTCTTCTCTCAATGGATGTCTAAGTGCTTTCATCGGACATATTTGGGATGTATAGATGACTAATTAACCCATGCGTCAATTCCCATTTGCCTGACCCACAACAAGGGACACAGAAAATCAGATGTTCAAATACTGTGGCAAGCAAAATCGTCTACCCTACAATCTACCAATGCTCATTGACCAGCAGCTACATGGTGAACAATAACATGTCTACTTGAACCAGACCGCCCAAGGGTCCAGGACTCGTGGTGAAAAACGAGACTGGTTAACAAAGGTGACTTCCTTGGAGTGTGTCTGTTGTAGGGGAACCCCCAAACGTGGCTCCGGGATTCCTTTTGAATTCCCTTTCAAACCGCCATGAAAGAGATCATTTTGATCTCTTATTCATCAACCACAGTTTATTTATAGGGGGGTGTTCCCCTCGAAAAGAGATGATTCCCCACTAAACCCAAGGACACTCCCTTATAAATAAACCGGGGCGGATTAATACGGGGTCAGGGTTGTGGGATGAAGGGGTTTATCCCCCACGTCTGTGATCTTCATGTTGGGGGTTGGTCTTTGTGAAGCCCTTTTTGTTGTATCACAGAAGCGGATTCCATTTCTCAAACATTGCCAACTCCAAAAAGACGACCAGCCCCCCTTTTGCGCTTCGTCAACCCCTCGGGGTGCCCGGGCGTCCTTCTCGCCGGCTCCAGGCCGCCGCCCAGCGCGGCGCTCACGAGGCCCGTGGCGACTGAGGCCGGTCGACTCGGTAGGACGGAATCGGGAAGATACCTCGGTTGCTTTCTGCTCCCCTGCCAAAAGTTTAACTTAGTGGTTCAACAAAAAAAACGATTAGTTGCAAAAAGCTAAAGTGCTAACATCCAAGCAAAATGCACCAAAGTTACCACTTGATGTGTGGGCCTACCGCGCCAACCGGTCGCTTTCTATTTCGGCTTCCACGTCTCCAGTCGAGGCTGGTAAAATCTTACTTCAGGTTCCCCGACTTCGCCAACCCCAAAAAGCTTGCTTGGGAGCTGCGAAGTCCCTGCGCACTCGCCAACCGCGAGCTACCAATCTCGGATCTGGAGGAGCAAAGGTCCTGAAGCAGAGACTTTTCATAGAAGCGTCAAAAGGAAAGCGCCAAGCTGAGAAAAAGTAGGTCTTCGAAGAAAGCAGCGAGAGGGAGACGTACCCTTCCCATGTTCAGAAGAACTGGAGGATCCGAAGCTCGGCGTCGTTCATCCCTGCGGACCCAGGTCCAGTTCGTAGAGGCTATAACCAGAGAAACCGCCACTCGGGTCTTGCTTGGTTTTAAAGGGACGCTGAATGGAAACTAACCATTTCTTGGGAGCCCCCTGACAACAGACACCCACTTGAGTCACTTGAGGGTAAAGTTGGGGAATCCAATTCGCTACTTGCCCACAGACACTCATCTGCTCACCCTCGAAGCCCAGGGTTCCAAAAAGAAAGCCGTTTCCTCCAAATACCTGACTAGGTTGGAACTCAGGCCTCAAAGAAAGCTGCGAGTTCTAAGATCCTGTAACCTTCGATTTGAAGCAAGAATAGGGTGTGTCTTCTTTAGAGCCACCGAAAAGCTGGTTGTCCTTTTGGTTTCCCTTCAAAACCACAAAAAGGGAACCTCCAAAACAGACACACCCAGTCGTTCGCCGACCGAAAAACCTAGGCTGTTCAAGATCTAGACCCAAGAAAACGGAAGACCCAGCTCTCATCCTTCCTTTTCAACTCCGACTCAAACCCAAATAGCTTAAAGGGTTGAAAACAGACCCCAAGTCTCCACAGGGTTCCATTTGTTTGATGCAAGGTAGGCTGCAAGCCCCAAAAGTCGTTGAAACCCCTGGGTTTAAGTCCATCTTCAAAATCAGGGATCCTTACATCCTACACCTGAACATTGCCTTGTAAATGGCGGTTTCCCCTTTATTTGTGTGGAACAAGCCATGTTTCAAATGGTTGCAACATGTATTTGTTAAGGAGCCCTGTCGAAACTTCGCACGAAACCCCGACTGGTCCCACCATGCCCTCCTCCCCCGACTGCTCCGCCTGGATCTTTGCTCCTCCTCTGCGCTTTCTCCCCGCTGTCTTCGATGCCCTGCAGCTGCCGCCTCACTTCGCTGGTGCCACGACCACCCGGGCTGTGAAATTCGAAAAGACCCCCAACACACGGGTTTGTAGATTCCTTCCAATCAAAACCGGGGGTTTGTGAAATCTATGACTTCCGGGGTTGGAATCCCTTGTAGAGTGGCCATATAGTGGCTGCAAATTTCAGCAATCGAAAAGATTTATGGTTTGGGGGACTACCAACTACCGTCTTAGAGCCCAAATAAGCCCATAGCCCCGAAAGCACCGGAACCCCCTACACCCTAAACACTCCCTGAAAGTTGCCCCACCCCAGAGCCGATCCGGGCCTATCGACCCCGCAGCTTTCAGCTGTTAAGGGAATGACACCTTTGGTGGGGAAATGAGTATGTCTCATAGGAAACCATTCCAGGTTGGTGTTCCAGACTTGGACCGCGAAAAGTGTTGCGCGTTTGCTGATGAAAAGGGAATTTGAAAAAACTGTCAAAGCGTGAGTTGAGGGCCTGAAATAAGTGCGGGGAACTTTTTTTTAGCCCAGCTAAGTGGTCAAATAAGGCAACTGTTAGTTACTCAGACTTAGCCCCCTTTCACCCTTTTCTGGGCCCTTCCATGGAGGCTCTCAGGATCCATATGGAAGTCGAAACATCCGGTCCAAGACGTGGGGAGGCCTTTTGGACAATGTTCGACGCTTGTGGTTGTCCTTTTGCCAGACGGTTGCCTAACCTTCCTGCCCCTTTTGCTCTTTCGTGTTTACGCCAGGAAAACCCCGAACGGGGGGGGTATGTGTCAAAATCGGGGGACCCACAAAATAGCGGTGGTCCTTTTGACTTCCCATCCTGCAACCGAAATCCATGTGGGGGCCCTCCATGCCCCTAATTAAACCTTTCCGCGGTCCGAGGCACGCAAGGCGCCGCAGCCTCAAGACCTCGGTGGGCATGAGGGGCAAACGAAAAGGTCCAATTCCACAATTTGGACCCCAAAGCCTTTGATCTGAACTGGGTCACAAAGGGTCCCCCCTCTTCCCCCCAAAAAAAGCATGCAGCATGATCCCCTTTTTGAATACCCTCAAAGGGGTTGCCTCCACCTGGCATGTGGCCCCCAAGATGGGCAAATGCTCTTCGCACATCTCTCACACTGCATATTCAACACACATCAGGTGAGGTTATGGTTGCAGCCATGGCTACATTTTAAGCTGCCAAACAATTGGCGACCACCTAAGTCGGGAGCCTAGCAATATCATGGACCCTTCTGGGATTGAACAACAAGGTAAGAGGAACCAACCGCTGACGGCGACACCAACCAGACATGTCAACGACATTTCCGGGCCGGCGACCAACAAGGACCTTTGGGTCCGAATTGCTCGTGACAAACCTGCGGACCTTTGGCTAGTATTTATGACCTCAGGCTACAGAAGCCACCAGTACCCCTTGCTTGCTCGAACCGATCCAAATCTGGGTGTATCTGGATCGAACCATTCACCGAGAAGGGACTGAAAGGAGCCTTCCATCCTGCGGTCGCAAACCAGCCACGCAATACTTTTGATTTGAGAGCACGAATTTGCACTTGTTCCATATCACGCAACAGGGTATTTGTTTGTCGACGTTTTGAAGGTGCCAAAAGACAAATACATGATTGTATATGTTTCTGACTTTATTTGCCGCATGGTTCCCACCCCCTCATTCTAAGTATGAAGGCCCTTATGGTACACGTTTGGTTCTGACGCCAAGCGTGTTATTCCGATGCAACGTGAGCATCGGCAACGTGATCTTGCCATGTACCACCATGCAGACAAGGAGAGGTTTCGATGTAGTCCCAACGGCTGGCACGTGGCCAATGGTCTCGATCGGAGTCCGCAACCTTTGGGTCGGAGACCACAGCCAACAAAGCCAACCTGCCAGCCTACAGATGTTCGGACCACAGGATCTTTGGCTCAGTTTTTCTGGCCCAGGTGGCTTCCGGGGACTCTGGGCAGCTGCAACCTGGGGGTCTTGCGGAGATCCCCACAAAGTAGGCCAGTCCCCTCGTAAAAAACACACAAACACACAGAAAAAGGAAAAACAACAACAACAGCCATACGCACGCAGTACCACACACACACACACACACCTACCTATCCCACCAAACCCCCGGCTTCGACTTCACTCGCCGCGGCGCCAGCGGCTCGGAGCGCGATTCGGAGCCGCGCAACGCCGCCTCGGCGACGGGAGCGGCCATCGGCAAAGGACAGCAACGAAAAATGAGGCGAAAGCCAACCAAATGGCCGTGGGTCAAAACCAAGGGCATCCCATTTTAGGGCGCATTTTAGAACCCATTTTAGTGGGGATTGCGATGTTCACTGGGGGTACGGGATTTTGACCCATGGCCAAATGCAACACAGCCAAGCAACAAAACGACCAGCCAGCCAGCCAGCCAGCCAGCCAGCCAGCCAGCCAAGCAAGCAAGCAAGCAAGCAAGCAAGCAAACAAGCAAGCAAGCAAGCAAGCAAGCAAGCAAGCAACAAAGCATCCAGCCGACAAGCAGGCAAACAGACAAGCAGAGTTGCTTTAGGTACCTACCTTTGCCCCTGCTTGTTGGCAAATGTTGATTGCAAGTCATACGACACTACAACATTTGCAACATGGTGCAGGTACCGACAGATGCACAGCACACGCTGGCCTGTCACACAGGCGGGCTGGGTTGGGGGGGGGTCCGGGGATGATAAGGGGGGTGGCAATGGCCTAGGGATTGCAGCTCACCAGCCAACATGGAGGGAACAACTCCCTTGTTTTGCCACATGGCTGTTGCATCAATGGCTCGACACAGTTTGTGCAGTAAGCAACAGCTGCGCGCTTTGCAAGTTTGAGTATCAAAGACACTTCGCAAGGGCCTTTCTCCAATTCGCAGTAATCTGCAGCTTTGCACCTCGAAACATGTTGCACAGTCAGTCAATCAGACAGCCAGTGAGTCACTCTGGCATTCAGTCGGTGAGTCAGTCATTCCGACATTCAGTTTGATGATTTGTGTTTCTTTGTTTCTTTGTTTCTTTGTCCATTTGCCGATTTCTGTCATTTCTGTTACTTCTTTTTCTTACTTTTGTTTGGTTGAGGGTTCCCTACATGTCCCCACGTGGTTTCAACAATCACCTTTTGCCAACTTTAATTTAAGTGAGTTTTCCTTTTAGACCTCAAGCCCTGCGATGTTCCATTGTTTAAAGCATGGTCCCCACGCCTATAGGAGCCCCTGCGTTCCCGGGAGCAGCTGTCGCAGAAAACAATTTTAAGAATTGCAACCCCACAAATGTTGCTAGAAAAACACGACACGTCTGCCATTTGCACCTATCTGCGTCAGCGTTTGCCCACTGACTCACTCACTCACTCACTGTCACTCGCTCGCTCGCAAGCAAGCAAGCAAACACGCAAGCAAGCAAACAAACAACGAGACAGACCGAAAGACACTGAAAAACAAACAAGCAAGTTTGACAAACAACAAACAAATGAAACAAGAAATCAAGAAACAAGGAAACAACAAGATGGAGAGTAAGACAAACAAACAGCAACAAGTCAGCCAGTGTCTGTCGTGTGTGGTGGCTTCAGCAACGTAGTTCCTGAATCATTTGAAGTCTGTCGAGAGGGAACTGCAAAAAACACGACATAAATTGGCAACCTAAGAAAGGCTCGGGATGCCCTGCAGATGAACATGGAGCCCAATCAAAAACGAGCCTAGGGGGATTCATGGTGGCTGGCCCATGGAAGCCCTTGAAAACTGGGAAAAGGCCATTTGGCCGCGTCCCTTTTGGGTTGCTCGCAGCTTCAAAGAGAACCCCGGGAAAAAAAAAAAAAAACAGATCTTGGGGGCCCAACCGTACCAAGGACACATTGAGACACACACCCAAGGGCCCAAGGCGCCGCGGAACTCCAGCGACACTTGGCCATGGGTCAAAATCCAAAACGTACCTTTCGTGAACATCCGATTCCATCCCCACTAAAACAAAGCCCAAAATCGGTGGCGAATTCACCTACCCCAAAATGGGATGCCATTGGTTTTGACATTTTGACCCACAGCCACTTGACTGTTGCCCAAGGAACTTCCAGCACTTGCATGGCCGAGACGGACAAGGCCTCTCATTCAGCTCGCTCGGTGTCCCATCGATTCGGCCGAAGTGGTTGAGCTGTTTTGAAGGCTCCATACCCGGCTTTGGGGTGGGTTTGTCACGGTCCAGCCATGTGTCCAACCTTGCAGCATCACCCCAACTCAACTTTTGAAGAGCCCAACAGCTGATATGCTCAAAACCTCCAAAAGGGAAAAATGCAGGGAACCCTGCCAAAGGGTTGAGAAAAAGGAAAGCCATCTTCTTCTTCTTCGTTTTTTTTTGGGGGGGGGGGGGTACCCGCTATGTTCCCAAACATGCCCTTCGTAACCAAACATGTTCCTTTCAGTATTTAGCAGCTGAAGCCACTTGGTTCCCGATTTCCAGCTGAAGCCACTGGGCTTTAAGCATCTCTAAAACCTGAAAGCCGAGAGGTCCAGTCGGACGTTGGCAAATCTGGAAAAGCAGGTGACCTCTATATGGGTGAATCCTCTTTTATCGGACCGGCCCCCCCCCAAAAAAAAATGGAAAAAAAGGAGAAAACATGGTTCTCCTTCTTGGTTTGCCTTGAACAACCAACCCCATTTGTGAGGTACCACACGCAAAAGCATCCACCGGACCTTTTGCAGAAGCCTTGGTCAAACCTGCCAAGCCCCAAGGGCGCCGCTGGGTGTGGAACGGTCCTCCAACTAACTTGGCCCGCCGAACACGTATACAAAACAACATCTCTACTCTTGGTATGGTAGCAAAAAAACTGTGTTTTTTGCAGACCTCCAGTAAAAATGAACAGAACCAAAAAACTAAAAACCTAAAAAAACATGCCAAGAACAGTGAAGACAAAAACATATTACCCTCCCTCCCAGTGACATAGCTTCTGTGGGGGGGGCACCTATGAAACTCTTCTTGACGGGACCCCGTGTCAGGTGCCATGTCAGTGGAAGGAAGGGTAGATGCTGTTTCTTGTTCAGCTTTCAGTCATTTTGAAGGAGACCCCAGCTAAAGGCATTTGGAGGGCCACATCCATCGAAGCGAATCCTGAAAGAAAAAAAAGAGGTTCAAGCTGGGAAGAACCAAACTCAAAGGAAAGATAAGGAAGAGACCACTCGTGTGCCTGGTAGTTCATTTTGAAGGGACGTCCATCAAAAAGGTTGAAAAAAGGAGTTGCCACCTGGGTGTTTGGGTTGACAAGTCCATCTTTTGGGTGTGGCAAACACACTGGACCCTCGAACCATCCGCAAAAGTTGGAGATCTCACAAATTGCTCAGGGTAGGCGCCCATAGGGCTTGTCTCAAATTCGGAACCTTCAGGAAGGGTGATCCCTTTGGCTTCCATTTAGCGCTAACCCCGCGTTAATTAACCCCAGTTCATGAATAGGGAGACGTGTTCCTCTGCCAAAAACAAAAAAATGATTCCCCACTAAACCCAGGGATACCCCCCCCCCTGTAATAAACTGGGGTTGATGAATATGGGGTTCCATTTACATTTAACCCAACCCCAATTTGTCTCAAAATAGGGGCTACCCAACAAAGATGGATTCCCTTTTCGTTCCTTTTGGCTTCCCTTTACACCACCAGCCCCAAGAGTGGCACCAAAACACAATGGCACCACCTCCCTAACCAACAAACAAAAAGTGGGTGATGTTGACCCCGGAGTTTTTAAACCCCTCGTTGATTCATAGGGGGGTGTCCCGTCCCGGATTCATCACGTTTCCACCCCCAAAATAATCAACCAGGGGCTTATTCATCTCGGGTCAACATTAACCCACTGAGGCTACAACAATGGCACCACCTCCCTTTCAACCAACAAACAAAAGGTGCGCAGCCCACTAAAAAAAAACAGCGGGCCATCCACTCAGGAGAAGAAGAAAAAAAGAAAACGAGCCGCTCCTTCGGCTCGATTTCGGCATCTCCGCCTCCTCCAGCTCCTGCGCCGCCAGCTGTGGCTCCTCCGGCAGCAGCTCCGCGCGCGTCAGCCGCAGCACGTCCTCGGCTCCGAACGAGCGCTCTGCGGCCCAGGGCACCGCCGCTTGAGGTTCGAACCCCCAAGGGCCAAGGGAAGCCCCAGGAAAACCGAAAGAAACCCCAGGGAAACCAAGAAGGGAAACCCAACAAAACCCCAAGGGGTTGAGACAAAAACCAAGGCCGAAAAGGAAAATGGAAAGAGCGCCCAGCCGAGAGAAAAACCAAACCAAGAAAGGCCGAATCACAGAGCCTTCAGCATGCTTTGCCTCACCGATGGCCAACCTTCGATGCCAACCTATGAGGCACTGTGAACCTTCGACCTCCATTTGCGGATGTCGCTTGGACAAAAGTATATAAATATATGTCCAGTAGTCATGGAGTCATGGATTTCCCCTTTACCAACGCAGAGAAGAACAGATCTTCTGCAGCAAACGGAAGCTGAAACTCATGAGGATCACGGCCCATAGTGCTTTAGGGAGCCGGATCGCCTTGAGAATTCGAGGTCGGATCCGAAAAAAATGGCCAGGCGCCCAGGTTGGGTCCCAAAACTCGGGTGCGAGTATTCCGCGACGAACCTTGAGGATCCCCTGGACCTTCGTTGGGCTGCTTTTCAGGTTTCCCTTGCTTCCCTTTGAGCAACATTTGCTGGGTTTAAGGGGGGCAGTTGGAAAAAGCTCATTCGACGCGTCGTCCCCCTCTTTCGGAACAACACACCAGAAAGAGGGGACGGAAGAACGTGGACAAAACGGAAGAACCTAAAAACAATTGCCTTAAGGCTCATGACCTCTTCCTTGAAGCACGACCTTTCAAAGCCTTGTTGGGCCCAAAAAAACATCGGGAGCCTTAGGGTGGGAAACCAAACCAACCCAAACCCAACCCAAACCCAACCCAACCAACCAGGGGGGGCAATATGCGGAAAAACCAACGGCGCCACCCATCGATCTTACAAGTGGCGCGACCGTCCAGCGCCGCCTCGGCGAGGCGCTGGCCCAGGTCCAGGTCTAAAGTCCTGTGCGGGGGGGGGGGGGGGATTTTCGAGGTCCGGTGGTGCTTTGAGTTGGTTAGGAACACCAAAACACTTCTTTTTTTCTCCCCGGAAGGGGGGGGGGTCGTTGTTTTTTTTTGGGAGGGGGGAGGGCCATTTTTTGGGGGGGAAGGGGGGGGGGGTGGCGTTGGTTGGTCCAATCGAAAACCTAAAAGACGGAGGCCCCGCCATTTTGGGGGTCTCCCAGAAAGAACGCAGGAACGGAATGAGCCCGAGAGAAACCAGCCCACTGGTGGCTTCCTTTAAGGGAATCAGCTTCATTCCCAGCACCTTGGGTCATTCTGAGAAGCCGCAGACCTGAGTCGTCCGAGACGAGTTTTGCCTCTGCCAGCGTCTCTTTCCGAGCCATGTCCATTTTTGGAACCTCCACAAAATCCGCCAGTAAATTGATCAACCTTCAAAAGGGGAAAGTCCAGTGACCCCTGCAAAAGCGCCTCATTTTTTGAGGGCTGGCTTTTGGAAGCCCATGCTTTGAGGTCAATGATTGAAGTTGTCTCTTGGGGAAAACATTTTTTTCTTTTGGGGGGGGGCCTAAGTTTAATGTAAGAGAAGCCATATTGGCGTTCTCCAGATTCTTTGAGGGTTGTTCCAAAGGAAAACCAAAAGCAACATGTTCTTTTGAGGTTGGTAAGGGACACAAAAGCGAACACCAGAATCCATTTTGCGGTTCCCTGATTTCAAGACAAACCCTTCTTGTGGCTTGTTGAGGTGGTACTTGGTTTCAACAGCAAGCCAAAGGGCATGAGAAAGCAGTTGTCGGGGGGGGCTGGAACCTTGTTCTCCTGAGGCATGTTTTTGATTGGTACCAAAAACAAAATCCATCCAAATCCCTTTGACACAGGCTTGTGCTTACGGAGCTGTGGGAAAGCGAGAGGAACCCGAAGCCCATTTGGGGGGCTTAGCCCCCATTTGGGTGTGTCTAAAAACGTGGCCCGCAAAACCGCTTGCCTCTTTTAAGCATTCTTCAAGCCATGGAAGCAGTTCTTGAACTGATGCCCTCGCCATATTGCAAGTAAACCAACACACATGTCCAACCGTGTTCCCTATGCAACCGTACGGGCTGGTTTTCGTTGTGTGTACCAACGGTTGTTTTGGCTCGGGAAACCAAACGGAAAACACAAAAACAATAACAACAACGAACAAAAAACGGGGGAAACCGGAGAATAATAATAATAAGAAGAATAATCATAATAATAATAATGATAATGATAATAATAACAACATTCGTTGTAAAAAAAGAAAAGGCCCACCTGGCGGCCAGCAGCTCACAGGCCTCCAGCAGCGCCTGGAAGCCAAAGCGCTTCGAGTCCAAGTCTTCCGCAAGGCTCCGGCGGTCTTTGCTTGGGAAAGTGGCTTGCTTTGGTTTGGTTGGCTTTGGTTTTAATCCCGGTTTGCTTTGGTGCGCTAAGGTTGCGATCCCCTTTGTTGAGAACACCCCCGATAGAGATGTGTTTGCATCTTTGGGCAGAACCCCGGGGTTCTGGGTTGAGACATGGCCGAACATGGGCCGCTTCGGGTCTTTCTGTACCAAAAGATGCCATCTCAAGCCCTGCTTGGGGTGTCTCTTTCTTGGGATACCTGTCTTGTGGCTGCTTTAGCAGGAAACCCAAAAGGAACTCCACCGTTTTGGGGGCCCCCCAACAAAAAGACACACCCAGATTTGTTTTGGATGCCGAATTTACTTGTACACATTTGTGTTTGGGAAGCCACACTTGGGGCAGCCATCTGGTCTAGACCGGGTTCGTTTGAGAGAGTTTGGACCCTCCAACTGGCGCAATGGGCAAAGAACTCCTGCGCTTGCGGGAAGGTTGGGGATCCAACTCATGGCGCGGTGTGGCAAAAGGCACCAACGGTGTCGCTACCGCGTCTAACAAAGCAGGTAGCTTGCCTGCTGAAAGTTTTGCGCGTGTGATCCATATACCACGCTGTCTTCTTGTTGCCCCGAAGTTGAGGCGAACTAGAAGTACCATCGGCAGTTCTGCCTCGGATTCAGTTAAGCAACTGCTTAAGCAGACGGCCGAAAGGGCCCGCCTGGCTGCATCACCGTCTCATGATAAGACCCAAAGCATCCTCTGTGAGTCCTAATTCTTATAATATATGGGAGCGGCCGCGCCAAAGGAATGCCGAAGGTACTTTTGATCTATCTCCGAGCTCGAAGCACAAAACCTGAGGATACATTGGCCGCAGGGCTCCGTGGTAGATTTCCATGATCAATCCTAGGGTCTGATAGAATCACGATTCCTGAAGGTTCCTAAGTGACCTTTGGCCGAACCCATTTTGGCCAAGAACCGAGTTTTATGGAATTCTCGCATGAGGATCGATTTTCAGACTCCCTCAAACTCCCATTCTAATCCTACTAAGCTCTAGTATCATCGTTGGCGAAGTTTGGAAGCTGCCTTGGACCCCATGTCGCGCTTTTGGACAGCAAAGGCTCAAAAAGACCCTCTCAAACATCACGCCGCTAGAAAACCTCCCAAGGCGAGTTCAAACCTCAAGAGGTGTTCGAAATCTAGTGGAGCCCGGCAAGACCCCAGACCCGATGTCCATACATTAGAAAAGATGGCTCTCCTGTTGTTGGCCGCCACTAGAAATCTAGGGGGTTCCCATTCTTTTCAACCATCGTTCTTTTCGAAAACCGGATCCGTTTTCCCTGGGTTTCCGGAGGTCTTCTAGAAAGATTCGGATCCCTGGGTTAAGAATGGAATCGGAAGGTATCCCTAGAAAAAACGAGGAAACCGCCGGGGGTACTGGGCCTTCTCGAGGGAGCGAAGGCGCTTGTCGTCGTCCAGGATGGCGCGGTGCAGCGCGAAGATGCAGTCCTCCACCTGCGACGGCACAAAACCAGCCGGGTCCCAAGAGCTGCTTGTTGAGCGGTTGGGACTTTTTGATATGGGAAGCAGTTAGGTGGATAGGTTGTAACTGTTTTTTTGTTTTTCAAAGATTTAGCTTGCCTATAAGAATCGCTGCACAAGGAGCTGCATAAGGAGCTTTCAGAAGCCTTAAAAGGAGCTACAAGCAGCTGTGAGCAGTTGGGACTTTGCACATGGGGAGAAGCAGTTGGGGGGTGCTGGATAGGTTTGTTCGTCAAACCTCCGTACAGCATGTTCTATGGGTGCTTCTTTTTGGAGGGTACCCCTTTGTTGTTGTCAAAAAAAAAACGCCATTCTAGTGGGTCCCCTAAACACGATGAGCCACCCCTCCTCTCCAAATCAACTACAAGTAATATTGTCTGTTGCTCCTATGGGCGTGAGCTTTAATAGGGGACCCTTTGGCAGGTCATGAGAATTCAAGGGATTAATGTCGCCGAACCACTGTGGAGGTGGTTCCCGATCAAAATTCAGAGCCATAATATCATAGCCACAATAGGGGGCTAACCCATGTTGCATGATGTTGCATGTTGGCGGGGCTAACCCCCCAAATACCCCAGTTGCTATGGTATAGTGTGTCACCTTTACTTTCGGCACTTGCCTCTTGGTTTTGAAGGCTCTCAAACAAATTGGCGCTGTTTTGGGCTCCGGGTGAATCTGCAATTTTTGAAGGGGCCCCCAAAAACCCTGGAGACGAGTCCTTTCATTCCCTGGATCAATATCCAGGAGTCACTGACATTAAAAGGATTGCTATAATATGTAAGACTTGTTTGCCAAGTTTACCGCAGCTGGTGCTTGCCATCATATATAGTAATCTCCGCCATGCACGAGGCGGTCCTCCGTCTTCGACTCTCTGCTGACCCACCTGAAAATGAAACCACCTTTTTGGTTGATGTTGAAGGGAAACGCCTCCACAACAAGTGGAAAGAAGGCAACACCAACCACTGAATCGCACACAGGAACAAGATTCGGTTTAAAGTATTTCGCCTACCCCATCTAAATGACTGTTGTGAGCGGAGCCCCCCAGTTGAGGGCTGTTCAACTTGGTATGTTGAAGCGGAAGTCCGCTTCTTGGTATCTTTCAGCTTCCTTCTAGTTGGTGGTTTGCAGCCCGGGTGGTTTGGAAGAACCAGGGCTTCAAATCCAGATCCACCAATCCCAGCCACCAATACTTGGGCTTACCTGAATCTTGGTGCACTTTCTGATGGGAGACGGCAACCAAAGCTGCTGGAGTCCTTACGGGGGGGGAGGAGGGGTCAACTTCCCTCTCATTGGTGGTTTGGAGCCCCAGTGGTTTGGTGGTTCAGAAGAGGGGCTTCCCATTTACCCCCTACAAGATCCAGGGCGTCAGATCCAAATTATTCTTCACCAATCCAAACCAACCAGAGGGAAGCTGACTGATTCAGGAACCCTAGGGCTCTCAACTACCCAACCCCCGATAATACCTTACCCCCCGCCCCCCCCTCCCCCACCAGATTCCAGCAAAAAAACCAACAAACAAGAGCCTCCTATCGGGGAAAAAAAGAAGAAACAAAAAATCGAGGAAAAACAACTGGAGAAGAAAAAAACGGGGGGGGGGGGGGGGAAAAAAACCGCTGGCCACCACGAAGGCCATGTTGCGCTGGTGCACGGCGTCCAGGCGCTGCTGGAGGCTCATGGCCTGTCAGAGGAACTCGACGTTTAGCCGAATTCCAGGGGAGCTTCCCTGGGTGTGGGGGTGGCTTGGAGGTTGGTATACAAAAAGAAACGGGTGGTTCTGGACAAAGTCTGGTTTGGTTGGTACTCGAAGGTTTTGTGCACCAACAAAAACAACAAACTGCACCGATCCGCCTTGTCCCAGAGCTGCAGCGTCTCCCCGAAGGGCGACTTCATCTCCTACCGGCGGACCAGAGAGCGGTTGACATGGCAGGAGAGAACGGGAGACCAGGTAGAGTGACACACCTGCTTCGTGCCTGGGAGTTTGGGACACCTGGGATTTGGGACACCTGGGATTTTGGACTTGGATTTTGGACACCTGGGATTTTGTGATTGGTGCTTCTTTCTCTCTTTTCCAATCATGGAAGTGGGTTCCAGTCCCTCAAAATCCTCCATGAAGGTTTCCATGATTGGAAGGAGGGTAAATCCCCATCGGATCCGGCCAAAATGTTCCCAGGATCCCATGCGTAGAGGACAAACAGTTTCTCCCACCGCAATCAAACTTTGCCAAGACACAAAGAGTTACCACTCCAGTGACGCTCGCAGTTTTTGCTGAAACCGCAAGAATGAACGGAAGCTTGCTGGTGCGATAGGTAGGGAATGTGGGAATGACTTCAGGGATTCCCCTAAAGGAAACCTTGACGGATGGTTAAGGGTCACCGAGCACCAGCAAGGAAGTGCAGAACAACAAAGGACTGGGCAGCTGACATTTCCGCAAGCCGGGTGTTGAGAGCTTTTCCGATCCCTGAAAAAGGTGGCAGAAGCCGCACCCAAAAATGCGAAATAGCATATAGGATCATATAGGCATGTATGGCCAGGGTCCGGTGAAAACTCCCTTCGGGTCATGGTCATGGATCCCTCAGCAAGAATTCCCATAGTTATTCATCCCTATCAACTCCGTATATCAAGGAAAGCAGCCGGAACCCTCTGGGTTCTGACAGGAATCAAATGCCTTGCGCAAAGAAAAACCAACTCGGCTCGCGCACGGCGAACACAATTTAAATTGGGGACCAGCTGTTGAGTGGTGAGTGGGCAGGACTCCCTGAGCTAAACCTCCCTAAATGGCTGTGGGTCAACACCAATGGTACCATTTTGGGGTAGGTGCACCCATGTTTGTCTATTTTAATGGGGATTGGGATGTTCACAGGGGAAACGGGGGTTTTGACCCACAGCCAAATGATATCCACCAAAGGAGCCCTTATGAAAATTCGCAAAAACCGGCGTCACCACCAAACGATCCCCTCGCTTCCGCTCCGTCTGCACTTCTACTTCTGCGCGGCCCTTGATGGCACCTCGGAAGAAAAGTTGACGCAAACCGGCCCGACTTAGGCACACACATAGGATGGGAGTACGTTACAGCCAACTCGAGTCATGGATGGCTGATTTTTTCAGCTGGTTCTCCAAGGCAAACTGACGAATACCAAAGATTGCTGGCGAGACCCCTCTGCAAAACGTTCAGATTTGGGTCCAATGGAACTCACGGAATCTCCCAAAAAGTTCGAGTCCAAGAATCCGAGCAAATAGCCATAAAGCATACTCCTTCATAGGCAGGGGGGTCTTTTGCCACCTTTTGTGAGAAAATTGGCGACCCCCTTAAAAAGGAATCCTTCACTACGAAGGGGTCCCCCCTGTTCATAGGAGACTCCTGGATTGCCATGAAGATAGAGGAGCCACAGGCGCAAGGTCAAAGGAAGCTCCGATTCCCACCGGACCAAGGAAGTCATCCAAAAGGAGAGGCCCTGCTTCTTTCTTGCGGAAATCGGGGTGGGATTGGCTTCCGTGAGGAGACACTTGTGTCACCTCGACGTTGTTAGGTTGCTCGAGGGGAAAACTAGCCACCCCCTACCTCAAAAAACTATTCCTGCTTTGAAGGGGTTCTTTGAAGGGTTTGGAGCCCTTTCTGGGCGGGGCGGAGCCCCAATGGTTTTAGCGCCCTTGAGCCAAACTCGTGATGGCTCTTCCTGCACTTCACCCCAAGGCTTCAACCTGCCCCTCAAGCCTGGCATCCAGAAACATGGGCGATGCTCGATCTCACGGATCGACTGCCAAACGACGACAACACGTTGGTGGGTAACAAGGGGAACTCCATCGTCTCTCCTTTGGGGTAGCCTTGCACCCTTTTCCAATTCGCCAGAGCCATCGGACTCCTCAAGCCAATCCAAACCACCAGAGAAGCGTTGCCTGACTGATTCATATTGGGAGCCCCCCTCCAAAATTGGAGAACACGGTCCAGCAAAGTGAGATCCTCAAAATCTTCCTCTAAATTGTGGTTTGAAGGACCACCCCAAAGTATCTTAGAGTGGCCCTCCAAATGCTCGCTTCATCCTGGACATCCGGGGTACAACAAAATGATATGTAAAACAAATATGTCTCTTCGCCTGTTCTATACTTGGCCTACTCAACCAATTGACACCAAAAAAACAAAAAAAAAGAAACAAAAGACATGCGGTGTTCGTTTTAACTTGTCCTTGAAAACCCACGTCAACCTCAAAAAAAAGCCGAGCCGCCCAAAGAGCTGTCGAGGAGACCCCCGGGAAAACGCGAAAAAGCACCGCCACAGAGCCGCATCCGGGGCGCTGGAGCGGAGGTCCGGGGGCTTCAAGTTTCGCTCCAGGCACCGGAGCTTCAAGCGGTACAGCTCGATCTGGTTGGGAAGGGGCCCCATTCCTTTCTGCTTTCCGAAGCTGAAGTTAGAGAAATTCTGAAGGGTGCAAGAAGAAATCCGATGCGGAATTTTCATTCGTGCGGAATGTTCGAAGGAAACCGGCAAAGGTAAGGAGTGGTCCACGGGGTGGATGGACTCGCACCACCCGAGAAACGCTGGAATGAAGGGTTCCTTACTCACAGTTCCTCAGGGCACCCCTACACCCCGTAGGGATTCCCTGAACTTTGCAGATTTGGTTCAAGGAAGCCAAAACGAAAACCAACACTTTTCTCTTCAGGCCGGATAGGTTGGAAAGGAACGCGTTGCAACCCAATGTGGGCTCCAAATAATTTTGTCTGAAATACGGGAGGTGTCCCTGAAACAAACCAACAAAGTTCTCGACACTCTCTATGACTCTATGGCATTTCGATCGCAATATCCGTGGTTCTGGCTAAACTTGCTGGTAAGGAATGACCATGAACCATCCAACTGGTGGTTTCCTTAAGGATCCCTTGAGGTTCATTCCCTCATTCCCTGAGCACCAGCAAGTAAAGTTGCTCATTGGAATCCAGACCTCAATGGCGCATGCATGGAAGCGGCTTCTCCCGACGGCCAGTATGGCCCCAATTGCTTTGCAGGGGTCGCTGGATTTCCCAAGTTGCTCAACTTACTTGGGCTTTGCCGCGCCTCGTGGTGTTGGCTTGTAATCGAAAACGAGGGGACAGAAGACATGTTGGGAGATCTAGATTCTAGCTGCAGGGCGGCTTCCGGCGTCAAGATGAAGACAGGGTCCCCACAGCTTCCGTAAACATCACCCACCAGAAGGAAACTCACCTCACATAGCCCCAGAAAGTGATGTTTAAACAGAGGCAATGGGCATATGTAAACGTGTTCAAACTAGGGATTTGGACCCCCCCCCCTTCCCCCCCCCCAAAAAAAAAAAAACGGCACGTGGTTTTCCTCGCGGCGTCCTTTAAAAAGTTTGGAACCCTGCACTAGGGAAACCTGGCGATGGATCCCTGGAACCTCCCAAACGGACCATAGATCGACCTTTGAGGTGCCCTTTCAGCACGGCTGAAAGATGACTTAGATATCAACAAATGGTGTGGTTTCAACCATGGTTTCAAAGTGGTGCAGGATTTCGTCCATCCACGGTCCTCCAGTCATAAGGAGCCCAGACTGTTTGGTTTCTCTTCTCTTCGGAGACGGTGCTGAAGCTTTCTATGGGCGCGTCGATTTCTTGAGTTGGGGGAGCCACCCATTTTGAGAGCCCAAAATGAAAGAGACAAACCAATATATCCTGGTTTGGGCACTACTTATAGATTTTTGGGGAGTCGAAGCCAGACCTGCTATTTGAGATCCCAAATTCGTCCATGTCCAATTCACGTAGCCCCACCAACTGTCTTTCTCCCCCCGGATCTGCCCAGGTTCCGCCTCTCGAATGTACTCCACGCCTTGGGGTCGTTCCGAGAAAATTGGCGCTTCTCACTCCGCCTTTTCCAGGGTCCCCTATGCTTCCCCCCTGTCAAGGGAACCTCACCTTGAATGGGCCAAGAGGGTGATGCTCAAAATCACCAGAAAGGGAAATGTAGGGGCCTGCCCCTGTTTCAGCTGGATATGCTATGTCCCAACTGGTTGCGCAATTAACATTCATACCTATATGTCACAATCCCTCTCAACTGCAAACATCTATATGAAAGTCAACGTGTATGGCTGCAAACCACGAAGTGCGCCCGATTTTGAAGGATTTGTCTTGGGCAACTTGGGTATGTCAAATTTGGAACGTCTCCCTCGCAATACCCGCTCGTTTACGGTATGCTGCCAACTCCTGCTTGAGAAAGGAGGTAATTACAACGGAACACCAGGGCACAGATCGAAGGAGATTCTTAAAAAAAAAAAAAAAAAAGTGTTTGTGCAATCACAACTATTGGACACAGCCACGCCTACGCGCGTTTCTCTGTCCCCATGCGTGTTTGGACTCCGTGGAACCCTTCGACACCTTTCACCCCGAGTTTCCACCCGGAGGTGGGGGCCCAAGTGGCGAAATGCCAAGAAGGGTTGGCGTGTGTCTGTTGACCTGCTGCAACAAGTGGTTGGGCCTTAGTCAATCACCAAACGGACATGGCTCAGAAGTTCAGAAGGCAAACAGCTGAAAGGTCAAACCGAAGAGCCGAAGAGTACCAAGGAACGGATTCCACCGTTGGTATATTGGCCAACCCTTTCTCCCCCCCTTCCGTAAGAGAGTCGAACAGGCCCGGTTTGCATGCTTCATCCTGCAGTGTTGGAATTCCTGTCCAATTCTCAATTCCCGAGTTGGGGCTTCCCATGGCGATTCCTGCCACGAGAAAACCAGGTACATCCAACCACAAAACCACGGCAGAATACACCAAATTGGAGGCTTTTGATTGTTCCTTACTTGCAATAGTTCGGGCACCAACCATACGGACAACCCCCTCCATTGACACCGCAAGAGGCCGAAGGCGCCCAAAAAAGTTGGCGGGCGATGCTCCATGAGACTTCCAGAGCATCGAAGGATTGCCAATCGCAAGAGTGGCAAATGGCGTGTTCACCTCGCCGGTTTCTTGCCAATTGCTTACCAACTCTTCAACCAGCCTCCTGGCATATTAGCAAACACATTCCGGCACTCTAAAACTGCACCGAACAAAAAGGCAAGCACGCATGCCTCTCGCTAACTAAGACTTGCCCGCCTCTCGGTAACTAAGACTTGCCCTGCCCAGTGATTGCTTTAGCCAGGCACGCATGGCGTTCATCTTCTGCTCCCAGTAGCCTTGCTCCTGCCGTGACTCGTCGCGGCTCGCAACCCACCCGACCAACCCTTGAGTGGATCCCGTGCAACATAGAAACAGGATCAAGGGCAGTTTTCTGTTCCTTTGGAAAAACATGCGTGTGTCTGTGTGTGTGTGTAGAAGTTGGATTGGAACCCACCAAAATGTGCGATTGTCCTTTGATGCCGTTGTGCATCTCAAAACACTTCTGCAAAAAAGGGGCAAACTCCAATCAAAGACTCGCCAATTCCAGCAAAAACCCGTCTGACATGCCGTTTCGGCAACCCAATTTTTGAGACGGCGCCAAGTTGGTTCTCTTGGGCCTCTGGAGTTGGAGCTTGCCCTTTTGACCGTTCCGCTGGTGGAAAATACGGGGACGTCCCCTTAGCATGTGAAGAGGGAGTGCGTGTAACCGGCCGAAGCGGTTTGAATTCCACCCGCCAGGGCAAAATGTTGGGCCCTTCTCCTTCTGACTTTAAATGGGTGTGTCTTTTTGTTCGGGAAGCAAGCCCCTTTCGGGGAAGTTTAAAACGAGAAGTTCAAGGGGGGTTTACCATCCTTGGGCTCCAGAAACAAACAAGCCACCCAAATGAATAATGATGAACTTGCGGAGGAAAAAGGGCGTTTTGTGGAGTTTCCTGCCTCAGCTTCCCCCGAATTGAGTATCCAGGCTTCACCCATCCCAACTGCTGCAAAGCAAGCCCAACAAAAAACCACCAACCCCACAGAAAGGGCAGCCTCAAAAGAAGACGCACCTAAATCTGGGAGGTCATTGCTTGCATTGGTGCTCCTTTCGCGCTAGCAAAAGGTCATCCGCGGTTGCGATCCCTCCTTCCCGAGCCAGATGTGGGTGCTTCTCAGGAATGGTTTCGGACTGCTTTTGGTAAGGAAACCATTGCCATTCTTGGAAAAAAGGGAAACCAAAAAGGAAACGATTGCCAAGCTTGGTATAACCACAAGGAAACCATTGCCGTTCTGTATATAAAGTGAAACCAAAAGGAACCCTTTGCCAAAGTAAAAAAAGGGAACTGACTCCCAATTCACACATAAAGGGAAACCAAAAGGAACCTTTGCCATTCTTGGTGAATAAGAGAAACCTAAAGGGACCTTTGCCACTCTTGGAAGATAAGGGAAGCCAAAAGGAACCTTTGTCTCCTTGAAAAAAGGGGAAACCAAAAGGACATCATTGCCATTGTCTGGCGTACAGGGAAACCAGAAAGAATCTTTGCCACACTTCAAAAGAAGGGGAAACAAAAACAAAACCATTGCCATGCGTTGCAAGAAAAGGAAAACCAAAAAGAACCTGTGTTTCTCTCTGAAAAATGGGAAACACCATGAACACCATTGCTGCTTTTGGTATAAGGGGAAACCCACCAGACACCTTTGCCAGGAAAAAGGAGGGAACAACAAGCTCACCATTGCAATGATTGCTGTGAAAAGGGGCACCTTGACTTCCCTTGAAAAAAATGGGAAGCCGAATGTCACTTTTGGTATTGGGAAACCAACAGGAAACCTTCGCAATTCTTGGAAAATGGGGAACCAAAAGGACTTAAAGGACATCTGCCATTGGTAGAAAAAAAGGACACCAAAAGAAATCCTTTGCCATTGCTTGAAACCAAAAGGAAACTTGTGCCATTCTTTGGGAAAAAAGGGAAACCAAAAGGAACCAGTGGCATGAATTTGCAAGGGAAACCAACAGGAAACCATTGCCATTCTTAGGGACAGAAGGGGACACCAAAAGGACACCTTTGCCATTCTGAAAAACAAAACGAATCCAAAAGGAAACCACGCTCATGCTTCGACAAGAAAGGGACACCAAAAGGACACCCTTGCCATTCTTGGAAAAAAACGTGACCCCAAGAGGACACCTTTGCCATTCTTGGAAAACACAGGGAAACCAAAAGGCATCGCCATTGTTTGCAATTCTTTAGGAAAAAAGAGTACCAAAAGGACACCTTTGCCATTTTTGGAAAAAAGGAAAACCAAAAGAAAACCTTTGCCATTCTTGGACAAAAAGGGAAACCAAAAGGACACCATTGCCGTTGTTAGTATTTGTCTTTCATTTCTTTGTCGGCAAAACCCTGGTTCGGCCTAGTAGTCAGGTGCTTGCTTTAAAGATTCTTTCTATGTCTCTCTCTTTTCTTTCTTTCTTTCTTTCTTTCTTTCTTTCTTTCTTTCTTTCTTTCTTTCTTTCTTTCTTTCTTTCTTTCTGTCTTTCTTTTTTTCCAACTCTTTGTCCGCAAAAACCTGGTTGGTCCTAGTAGTTACATGCTTGTCTTAAAGATTCTTTCTGCTTCTCTCTCTTCTTCTTTATTTCTTACTTTCTTTTTACACCTTTGCCATTTCTTGCCAAAAAACGGAATCCAAAAGGACACCGTTGCCATACTTGGAGGAAACGAGACACTAAAAGAAACCTTTGCCGTTTGCCCGTATGGGAAGGGAAACCAAAAGTCAACCTTTGCCATATTTTGAAAAAAAGGGAAGCCAAAGTTACCATGCCTATTTGTTAGTATAGAAAGGGAAACCAAAAGGACACCATTGCCATTTGTTGATCAAAAAATGGAAACCAATGTTTCCACTGTCATTTGCTTGTATAGAAAGGGAAGCCAAAATGAAGCATTGCCATTCTGGAAAAACAAAGGAAGCCAACGTTACCACTGTCATTCTTGAAAAACAAAGGAAACCAAAGTTGCCATTGTCATTGTTTTTGAACAGAAAGGGAAACCAAAAGGACACCTTTTTCATGTTTGGGAAAACGGGGAAGACAAAAGGAACCATTGCCACGTTTGTGTATAGAAACGGAAACCAAAAGGACACCTTTGCCATTTTCTGAAAACAATGGGGATCCAAAAAGGAAACCACGGCCATTCTTGGAAAAACAGGAAAACCAAAAGGACACCTTTGTCATTCGCAGAAAAAGGGAGCCAAACCGAACCCTTGCCGTTCTTTTTGTATAGAAAGGGAACCCCAAACGGAACCCTAAAATCTGGCACAAACGTGTTAAACCAAAAGGACGCCAAAACGAAACCCTTGTACGCAACGGGACACCAGGACCACAAACTAGGTCTTCCAGTAGAGAGGTTAGAATAAGGGTACCCTTTTTCTGTAGTCTATGTTAGCGCCTCTAGTCAAGTCCTCTGCCACCTCTGTCTTCTCCTTCTCCTTCGGCAGTTCGGGCTTCCTATCTTCCAACGGCAATGGCTGAGGGCAGTTTGTGAGCGCCGCTGGGCTCTTCAGCCCTTCGCGTGGACCGGCAGTGTACAGCCGACCCATTGCCTTCGAAAGCTTCGCAGCCTCTCTGGAATCAGAGATCGCTTGTCTGTGTTGCGGCGGAGGGCGTCTTCGATGAACTCTGCCTGCTTCTAGTAGGGGAACCCAAAACCCCAAAGAAGAAACGGCACAAGGGCTCCTAGGAAACCATTTGGTTAAAACCCTTCCATTGCACATCCCATGGAGGGAGACATGCACAATTTCAAAAAAACAGAAACCTAGCTGGGGGACCTACGTTGAAACCATCCACCCCACGCCTGGGGCCCCAGGGCTGGGCTTCCCGCCTGCTCCACGGCCTCGCACCGCGCCAGCCGCGCCTGCCACTCCGCCAGCCGATGGAAGAGGAGGCCCTCCTCGGCGGACGCGGAAGCTTCCGGCGGCGGAGGAGAGACGCCACCCGTGGTGTGGGAGACGCCGATTCTTTTTTCTCTGGGAGGGTGCGGTGGAAATTCCATGGAGCTTCGGTGGACTTCCATAGACTTTCAGTGGATTTCCATAGACTCTTATAGGAGAAATTCCCGTGGGGGGGAAAGGATTGACGCTCATGTTTGTTGGCTGATGTTAGGTGAGAGCCCTCAACATCTGTACTTGAAACAAGAATCGCAAGCTAACTCAAAAACCACCCCGCGCTGTCAAGAGGAGTTTGTTTAAGGCATGGTTTGAATCATGATTCGTTGAACAACTCTGTGTGTTTGTGTTGAGGCCATAGTTCGAACCAGTATTGTTGAAATTGTTCAGGTTGCCACAAAGAACCTGCAAGCTACATGAGCCAAGCGCTGAAATTCCCTTTCCTAACAGAATCAACCTGATCGTCCTTTTGCGCATAAAGGAAGAATGAAGATGGCTCCTTTTGTTGGAACTCGGTACGCCCCCTGCTTCCTTTTAAGTTTCTTGTTGGCTTCCTTTTGAACATACTTTCTTCTGCGAAACTTGGATTTCCCTGTCAGGTTCCCGAAGCGTGTTGCTTGTGTTCCTTTTGGATGTCTTTTTGGGTGTCCTCTGGCTGGTTTCCCATTGGCTTCCTTCTCACTTCCTGCGCGCCTGGCACTTCTTCTCCACCAAGATGGTCTTCCATTATTTTCGCCGAAAAAAAATCCAACTCCCTTCAAGTGCGGGTTTCTGCCGAGTTTCGGATTTTGTCTTGGGACGTCAACCAGAACCCCCGGCCGAGCCCCGGCTCAGCTCCCGCCCGACTCCCGACTGATGTTCGCTCAGGCGCCGCCAGCAGCTCTTGGCCCGAGGTCAGCTCCCCCTGCGAAGCTTTGGGAGTCCCTCAGCTTTTTTATTTGTTTTGGGTGTGGCTGTGGGTCAAAAAAAAATACGCAAAATGGAACCCTTGTAAGAGGAAACATGGACTAAAAGTTGCAGTCCCCTCTCTTGGATAAATTTTGACCCACAGCTGTGTCTTTTTTTGGAGGAGTCCCAACAAGCCTTGTGGTGGTGCGGTTTCCCGTTTCAGCTTTCCTCTGATCGGCTGGATGTCCAACTTGGGGGTTCCCTTTAAAGCCGGCCCAAAACGGGGGGTTTCTCCCCGTTCAAAAAGTACCCGAATCGGTGGTTTGGAGGCCGAGGCTGAAGGCCTTCCATTTGCAAGAAGCAGGGATTCAAATCTAAATCCAAGCCACCAATTGGAGGTAATCAGACCTTTGGTGGTTCAGGTGGGACAATTGGGGCCTGTCCGGCGCTTAACTTGGCCCACAAAGAGATGCACACAGGAGTTGCTTTTGCTGACTCTGGTCCATATTTCGTCTGCCCTCACAATATGACATAGATTTGGAGATCCCAAAATTGACTGGTCCAAATTGGCTGGCTGCCCTGGTGTTCTGGGGAATTGGTTTGCCCTCTTCCCCAAACAAACAGAAGGCTACCAAGAACATGGTCAACTTACCAATTCATCCAAGCAACAAGGGCTGCTAGAACTTGCAACCCGCAAGTTCATCATAAAGCCAATCCAACGGAAAACAAGCTCGGTTTAGCTCCAATTAGTCGATTGAACTGTTTGGGGATCCCCAGAAACAGGGTGCCCCTGACATGCGATGATTTCCGTTTGGCTTCCTCTTTGATGTCCAAAAGGGGATTCTCAACCCCCAGCGACTAAGAACCACTGCTCGCTCCCAGTTGCTCAATTGCTGACACTGTGTGTCTCATGGGGAGCGCGAAACTGGCAAGAGTGTCCGTTTGCCTTCACTTTGAACAAAACTACCTCGACTTGTTGCTTTGATGCTGGTCTATGCTTGCTTGGTTGGGTGTTCAGCCAAGTTACTTTATAAGTGGTTAGTCACCTAGGTTGTAGCCCACTTAGAAGTCTCCAACTGGGGTCAACCTTGTTGTTAGGGGTTATAACCCAAGTGGCTAACCACTTCATGCCAACCAGAGTGATAGCTTCCCTGTAAAACTAGGGCACAATAAAACCTATTCTTCGGAAACTGGAAGTACTGAACCTGAACGTGTTGTATGGCTGTGGGTCACAAATAGGTGCCCAAAATGGAACCCTGGTAAATGGAAACATGGACCAAAACCAGTGGTTCTTTGCTGGTTGAATTTTGACCCATACCCGTATGTCATAAACAAAGGCCCCAGAAATCCACCGAGGGGCGGAACCCATTCCAGCTCCCGGCGCGAGCGCGCTTGCTGCGACCGCACTCTGCGGCAAAAATGTGCCTTTGTTGGTCCCCCTATTTTGACACGGACTCCTTGGCGGACATGAACTTGGCGCTCAGGGGCCGCATGCCCACGTCTTCCATTTTCATACGTCTTTCCAGAAAAAAAGGGTCGAGATTTAATTTGGGATGTTTTTTTGTTTTGTTTTGGGATTGTTTTTGTTTTCCGTCCTGGCCACTAAAATGCTGTAATTTACAGCATTTTCTCGCGAAATGTGCGTATTTTTTCGCGTCCGTCAACATCATCAGCATCGTTTTCAACATCCCCCGCATGTCCAGCCAACATCGCCAGCATCACCAGCAAATTGGCTTCCCGCATCTCATGGTAAAAGTGAGGATTCAACTAAAGGCGCAGGGGGGTTGGGGGCCTTTTTTGGGGGGGGCGGCAGCCCCCCCATGATGATCGAAAAATTAGGGGCAAAGAATCTAAAAAATAACGGTCGCATGATGATCGAAAAAGTGATGATTCAATTAGGGGCAAAAAGTCCAAAAATAGCGGGGGGGTTGGGGGGGGCGGCAGCCCCCCCATGATGATTGAAAAAGCGATGATTCAATTAAAGGCGCGGAAGGTTGGGGCGGGCGGCAGCCCCCCCATGATGACCGAAAAAGTGATGATTCAATCAGGGGCAAAAAGTCTAAAAAATAGTGGGGGGTTGGGGGGGGGCGGCAGCCCCCCCCATGATGATCGAACAATTAGGGGCAAAGAATCTAAAAAGTAGCGGTCGCATGATGATCGAAAAAGTGATGATTCAAATAGGGGCAAAAAGTCCAAAAAATAGCGGGGGGGGGGGGGGTTGGGGGGGGCGGCAGCCCCCCCACGATGATTGAAAAAGTGATGAAATTAGGGCCAAAAAAATATATTTAAAAAACAGCGGGGGGGTCATCAGTTCCTCTGCGGCAAGGCCTCATGGTACAAGTGAGGATTCAATCACGGGCAAACTAATCCCTGTAAAACACCTAAAACGTAGCGGGGGTGGGGGGGCGGCAATTCCCCCCATGATGATTGAAAAAGTGATGATTCAATTAAAGGCGCGGGGGGGTTGGGGGGGGCGGCAGCCCCCCCCACGATGATTGAAAAAGTGATGATTCAATTAGGGCCAAAAAAAATAAAAAAGCAGCGGGGGGGTCATCAGTTCCTCTGCGGCAAGGCCTCATGGTACAAGTGAGGATTCAATCACGGGCAAACTAATCCCTGTAAAACGGCAGCCAAAGAATCTAAAAAGCAGCTGTCGCATGATGATCGAACAAGTGATGATTCAATTAGGCGTGTATTTTAATCGAAAGGGGGGTGGCGGGGGGCACCAGAGAGGAACTTGCGATGCTGAGGATGCAGGAAGCCAATGCGAAAAGCCAAAGCCAAAAAGCCGCCAAAAGCCACAAAGCCAAAAAGCCAGCGGAACTGGCAATGCAGAGGATGCGAAAGAGAGGAACTGTGAATGCAGATGCGAAATGAAAAGCAACAAAAGCCACAAAAACCCACGTAAAAGCCACAAAAGCAAAAAAGCCGAAAAGCCACCCACCCTGAAAAACAAAAATAATTCCTTTAAAAAAACGAAAAAAATCCTTAAAAAAATGGCCCTCCAGAAAAAAACACGTCCATTAGCAATAGATTCCCTTTGACACCAGACTGAAAATGGACTCAAACAAAGATGTGGCTTTCCTTCCTGCTAAAACGACAGACCCAATTGGTGCCTTCGCAAGAAGCAGTGCTTCGAATCCAATCAAAACCGCAGGGGGTGTGTCTTTGTTTCCGGCAATCAAAACGACAGACTCCGACCATACGAATCACAAGAACAGATCCAGATCCCAATCCAAATCAGGTTGAACACCCCAATCCCAATCCAAGCCACCAAGAACCAACTCTTCCTGGCTCCTCCAGTAGAGAGGTTAGAATAAGGGTGCCAACTCTTTTCTGTCTGTTTTAGTAGTGGAACCCCCCAACCAAAAAGGGGTTAAGGAGCACCTAGCTGGGAGACCAACTCTTCCACAACTCCTTTTTCGCATCGCCTTCTCCAGGGTCACCAGCCCGGCCGCCTCAAGACGTGACTCGGCGTGAGAAACGCGGTCAGGTCGCCACACAGCGGTTGAACCACAAGCCCTTGAACCTGAACTCGTTGTTTGTGTATGACATGTTTAAACTTCACCAAGTTCTGATTGAACCACTTTGCTTCGAGTCTTAAACCGTGTTTGTTGGAAGTTTAAACTTCACCAAGCTGCTTGAACAACTTCCATTTCGCGCCTGAAACGCGGGGTTTTCAAGGCCTTGGAAGGAAATCTGGGGAGGGTCCTTTGATGCAGGTTGCCACAAAACGTTTGAGCAGCCTCCCTAAAGGGTTCAACTGAAATGCTCGGGTTCCCTTTGTGTAATTTCAGGGGCCGTGAAAAATCGGGTATTCTGTACCTGCTGGTTCTCACGCAATGGAATGACCGTCGGGATGGGTGCGTCTCGATGGGAAAGCGAAAATGGCTCCGGTTTTCCTGTTGGTTTCCCTTTCAACACATATTCATTTCAGACAGTGGAAGCAAGGCACCGCCTTCGAAAGAAGCCGCGGCCGCGCGAACCGCCAACCGCAAACCGCGGCCCCGCCTCGAGACCCTCCCGAAAGGAGGCCAGGCACTGCCTCAGCGCCTCCTCCGCCTCTCAGCCCGGCAGCCCCCCCGGTTCCCGGTTGGCCCAAGGAACTGGGCCGAACTCGGCCGCCGTGCTTGCGGTGGGGGGGCCGAACTGGGTCTTTTGATGGCTCAGGTTCAAAAGGGAAGCCGACAAACCTGGCAAGAAGTGCGAGCTTTTGATACACTTCTCAATGTGGACCCGTATGGACTGGGGTACATGGGGTTGGTCCCCCATGGCTTAGAGCTACTCTGACGTGGGTTGAGTTGCTTGCCCAGCTCTTGTTGTAACGATAGATGTGGTTAGTGCCCATTGCCACAGGCTGATTGGCAACCTCCATTCTGCAACCGATTGCTCGTTGGCAAGTGGGTACATGGTCGTCCACGCTCGGTTGCGATCCGTCCCTTAAGCCTAGCCACCTACTGGCTCAGTGGGTTGAGCATCCGAGTTTGGGTCAAAAGGCTTGGTTTTGGCCCGCCGTGTCTATGGGAGGGGCCGGTTGATTGAGGGTGCGCCTTAACCTTCCATCCTTCCATACATTATATGCTTTGGCGTGGATAGCCGATTGGGAGAGGCCATTGGGCAATTCAGAGGCCTTTGGGGAGCATCATTTACGTTGCCAGCCACCAGCGATGTTGTAGAGCCGATTAAATGTCACGGGAAAAAGGACATGTGACCAAACCTCATATTTATTGCGAGAACAAGGGCTTGCTCCCGGCAAATTGACGGAAGGAAGGAGCGTGTTGGGAGCTTTTCCGACTGGTGACTCCCTTTGTTCATTCCCTGGGAACCGCTTCACTCCCAAACTCCGGTGTGTGCACGTTTGGGGAACCCCACATTGGTTTTGCGTGTGGTTTCCCGTACCAAACCAGGGGTGTCAACTCCAAAACAAGACACACACAAAAAAGAGTTGCGGTGGAGGAGCTCGTTTTCCCGGAGCTGCGGTTTGCTTCTCTACTGGTTCTTCCTTGGGGCTGACATGGTTGATGTTGGAAGGGGAGCAAAGATGTAAATTTTAGCAGCTAGGTGGGGATTTCAACCACCAAACCACAACAAGCAACATGTAACACGTTGCCCAGCACCACCATGTCTTGAGGGCGCCACTTTGTGAGGTGGGGCAAAAGAAGGCTGATGGGTAGAACATATCTGGCTGGAAGTGTCCAGCCGCCTGGAGGGAGGGCAAGCGCAGCAGCCAGCGGCAGGTGGCCCCTACTGCGGGGCAGCTGAGCGTCAGCGACAGCAGCGACGCGGGGTCCATCGCGCGGGCGGACAAAATGGGGCTGGGCGGAGGGGTAGGATGGAACTCCCAAAAGGGTGGCCTCTAGTTTGCTGGAAACTCGGACGATTCGAAACAAGAGCTGCGAAGACGTCGAAAGTTTACTTCAAGCTTAGTGTTTATGGAGGGCTTTTGGGGGTTTGCAGGGGTATGGGGGGGATTTGGATTGTTTGGGCGGGTTCGGGTTAGTTGGCTTTTGTTGGGTGGGCTAAGCCTCAGCTGGAGGATTTGCGGGCCCTGACGAAGCACCTGGAGCCCTCGGCGAGCAAAGCCGGAGATCAGGAAAGCCGGGGCCGGCCACAAAACGGGGGAGGAAACAAATCCTCAGTTGCAAGCTGAAACGACGACACAGGCACACCTGTCCAAGGGAAAAGATATGTGCGGTCACAAGGCTGGATACCCTGGGCTGGGGAAACTCGAGAGTTCCTTGCTTTGTGGTGGAAAGTTAGTGGAGCGACCCGCCTTCCACTAGGCCAGCGGGGAACGGTGTGAGCCTGACTGCACTTCGCTGGGAGAAAGCGGAACCTGGCTGTCTCATTGCTACATTGGTCTTCCTTCGTCACCGCACCCCCTGAGTGCGTTGACGCAATATGGTTGTCTCTAAATAGGGCTACACCAAAATGAGTGGCTGTCCTTTTGCTTCCCATTAAAACGGTCGGCAGTGAGGCAGTGAGGCAGTGAGGCAGTCAAGCAGTCAGGCAGGCAGGCAGGCAGGCAGGCAGCCGCGCAGTTTAACCTGTTCGCGGCGAAGGCCGAAGAGCCCACAAAGCAACTCACCTGCCCAAACGATCCGAACCAAAAAAAGTGATCTCCAGTTTGAACAAACTGACCCAACCTTTGTGAACAAGTTGGGATGCAACCTGGTTGCGACGATGAACTGAGGGTTCCCTGGCTCCGGTTTTCGCCCAAGGGATAAGATCAAAAGGGAAACAATATGACATATGACAAATTGACGTCTGCAAACGTTGCTCCCACTTTTGGGGTGGAAAATGGGTCCCTCGAAAAAGGGAAACCCACTTTCCACCCGCGTTCCTGGCTTGGAGCAATCCATTCTGACCACGTGGTCCAAAAGAAACCGCGTCCGAAACCCGATCCGCCGTCTTTGGGCGGAAGGTGAGCGCAGCGAAAGCCCGCAAGGCTGAGGCTACCAATGGCTTACCTCAAACTCCCAGCGCCCAAAGCCGGCGAACACGATGAAAAGGCCAATGGAGCGGGGAACGCCCTGATCAACTGCTTGATGGACATGAATCCCCCAAATGATGTCCGCCAAAGGGTCCCCAACTAAAAATCACACCACCTACAAAACTGGCCAAATCACAGGTTTTGCGTTCTGCTCTCAGTTGCTGCCCTGTTGACCCCAAAACGCCCACATACCTTGGGGCAAGCAAGAAAACAAACAAACAACGTATTTTGTTTGTCAGCATCGTTCTTCCCAAAAACAAGCTTGGCCCAGGAGTATCAAAAAATACACGGTATTTCCAGATGTTCTGATTCTGTTTCAAATCAGTCTACCCCTTGTCAAAAAAAAGAGTGGAGGTTAGCCCCCAAACAAATGGTCCAGAGTCGCCTGGGGAATGATGAACATCCTTCCCATTACGTGCCATAATGCCATGGCTGGAAGCCCATGTTACGAGAGTCTTTGAGTTGCTGTGTGGTTGAGACTTCATCCATCTGCAATGTCTCACAATTCCGAAACCTGAAATACATTAAAAAACAAAAAAAATGATGGGATCTCTGCGTAAAGGACCTGCTTAATTACGGTGAGCTCGATTTTCCTTTAGAGTGGGCCCGCCACACAAGCGGCAAAGGTTCAATGCTTGGGCCTGCCCAAAAGTATACTCGGTTGCTTTCTGCACCCTTGCTAAAAGTTTAACTTTTAGTGGTTTAATGCAAAACCCATGAGTTGGCAAAAAGTTAAAGTCCTAACAGCCAAGCAACATGCAAAAAAGTAATTTAGGGGCCTACATAATTCGAATGGGGTGTTGGACTCCTTTACCCTTTCAGTAGTGGACCTGCCCGAACGTGCGAGTGCGCATATCTCGGCGATGAGCGAGCTTACAGCCGCAAAAAGTGGGTGGCTGCGCCAACAGGGGATTGCGATGGGAATCAAGAACCAAGGCAAACCTCCCATTCGACCAAGGCAATCAGGAAACCAAAGGAATGAGTTCACCCATTTCCCGGCCTTTCATCTTTCGGCTCGGAACAGCTGTTTTTGGAACACGTATTCCTTGCATTTCAGATTTTTCCACGGCTCGGGTAGGCCTCACAGTCTCATTCCCAACAGAAAAGAACGGAAACTTGGACTCAAGACTACAACGAAAAAGCCAGCAGACTGCGCGCTCACTTGACGGGCGCGGAAAAGCAAAAGCATTGGCCAGAGCGAGGCGGGTGTTCAGAGTCGAGTGATGGGTTCGAGAGGACATTCCTACGAACCGGATGAAAAGGTGGGCCATCAAGACTCCACCTGTGGGTCATGCGTCACTTCGGCATCTTTAAATTGCTTATCTCCTGGTTGATGCCCATCCCTGCAAGCCAAGGAACTGGCCGTGCCACACATGTGCAACCATCCAAATGGTGACCCAGCCCGAGGTCCCCCCATCGGAAAAAAAAAAAAAAAAAAAAAAAAAAAACACAATGGGCGAGAGCCGTTTTCGCCCGAGCAAAAAGCCGATTTCTGTGATACCAAAGTGGACCAAAAACTCCTCCCAGCCCCGCTGTAGCGCTGGAAGTGGCCCAAAAAGCCGAAACCATACCACACCGTCGTCAGGGGCACCCAGCAACCAACCGAAATGCCGAGAGAAACCTTCTTTGGGCGTGTGTGTGTTGTTTGGAGGTACACCTGGTTTGGTGGTTTTGGAAGAAAAACCACAAGGGAAGAACGGTCTGTGTTTTGCGGGAGGGGCCTGAAAAAGTCACGCCTATATTGATTCTGGGCCATAGGTTCGCAATCCTCGAAGTGTGGCAAGCTTGTCCGAAAGGTTCTGGGTAGATGGCTCAAGAAATCCAGGGAGATTGCCGGCAAATGTGGAGAAACGTTGCTTGGTGAGTGTGGGCTCGTTTTGGGTGGTGAGTGCCGGTGCACCAAGCCATGGTCACCCTTACTCAACTGACCCATGATCATTGAACCCAGCTCGTTTTACAAAAAAAGGCTTGCTCCCAGTCAAGAGGGGGTCCTCCACTTTTGCGGCCAACAACCTCGTCATCGGGCAGGTTGCCTAGCCTCCAAAAGACCCTGAGTTTTCGGAGGGGTACAACCTGACCCCAGATTACTCAACCTTGCAAATGAGCAGGGGGCATTTGCTCCCAGAAAAACAATTTCGTCCCTCTTAAATGGGACACCCCGAGTTGACTCCTGGGTCGACATGCTGGAGACCCTCAAAACAGCCTTTGGTTCCCTTTGACTTTCCTTTCAACAAGCCCTTTGACGGGCTTTCGCCGTCCCAACTGGGGGAACCACCAACTAATTACCCGACTGGGTTGGTCGCTTTGGGAAGTTTGAGGTCAAAGGTCAAAAGGAGGCACTCTTTGGAGGGACACCAACAGAAACGCCATGTTGGTCCTCTTATTTTGACGTACCCAAAGCAGCACCCGACCCTCCACCTCATCTGTTCGGGTCGCGCGCTCCGCGACTCCGCGCCACTCAGCTCGGAATTTTCAAGCCAAGTCAGAGTCGTCCTCCTGACGCAGCAAATGCGGGTCCGTGGTCACAACTCCGTAGCTCCCCAGCAAAAAGCCGTGATACATTCCCTTTACATAGCACTGGCTTTTGCTTAGGAGTGGCTCACAAGTGGCTGGAGTGGGCACCGTGTGACCAGGCGGGTGGAGGGCAACATCCCCAGCATTTCCGGGCTCAGTCCCCTGATCTTTTGCCACACAGGGCTGAGCCCCATGCGTTGCGGTGCTGGTTGTTCACGCCGCTGGGCTGTAGAGAGCTGGGCCGTGACCACCACTTGGCATTGGCTTTTGTTTGGCTTAGGTTGTGGTTGAGCTTGGCTGAACTTGGGGGTGGCTTTAGGTTGGCTTGCGTCAAGTTTGGGGCTGGTTTCAGGAGTGCTTGCTGTTGCTGAAGAGGGGTGTTATCTGCATTTTTGCTGGGGTGATGGTTTGGGGCAACGCACCGAACCAGGCGCAAACCAGTAAAACCGACTAAAGCCCACTCTATTCTTGCCGCAAGAACTTCAGCGGCTGGAAACCAGCACTGCAACGCATGGGGCTCAGCCCTGTCTTGCGGCAGAAGATCAGGAGGTGACTGAGCCCGGTGATGCTAGGGATGTTGACCCACCTCTCTGCCAACCAACCCAACCAACCCGACCAACCCAACCAACCCAGCCAACCCAACCACTCAAACACCAACCAACCAACCAACCAACCAACCAACCAACCAACCAACCAACCAACCAACCAACCAACCAACCAAGCAAGCAAGCAAGCAAGCAAGCAAACAGCAAGCAAGCAAGCAAGCAACCAACCAACCAACCACTCGACCAACTACTCGACCAAGCACTCGACCAAGCACTCGACCAACCACTCGACCAACCACTCAAACAAGCACTCGACCAACCACTCAACCAAGCAATCGACCAACCACTCAACCAAGCACTCAACCAACGAACCAACCCAACCCAACCAATCAAGCGCCTTAATTACTCCTAAGCAAGAGCCATTGCTAGTGTATTAAAAAAAAAGCGGCTGCTCCTTGAAACCAACAGGGAAATAAGACAGATACATATTCTTAAGCAAATGGAAGCCTATGGCCGTGGCTTCCTTTCCGGGAACCCTTAATTGTCCAAAACTCGCTGAGGGGCATCCCTCAAAAGAGGACCTTCTAAACCAGTGCCCTGTCTGTCAAAACCAAACTAGCCCAAAAGGATCCGCATATCCCTAAGCTTAAGTGAAAGGGAATAGCGAATGTGTACCCTGGCGCTAGATCCCCAAAACGCCTCCCAATCCCATGTCCGCAAAGTCAGTCATTTCATCCCTGGCATGATAGCAGAACACGGACCATGCAGAGGACCGATTGGCACAAGGGTAGAAATGCAGGGAAATGGTTTACCCTGTTTTCTGAAATGTGGTTTGGTCATCATTTGGGTGTTTCCATTTTGTGAGACCCCCAACACGGCGGTTTCCCTGTTGGTGTACCTTTCAAGCCAGAGAAATCAGGGGTACCAACTCCAAAGAACGACGAGCCACTCAATTAGAGGAGCTGGTTGAAATGCTTTCACAAGCATACCCGCCCCAAGGCTTCTCACCAGTTTTAGAAAGGGCGGGTCACTGGCATAGGCGTCCTTTTGGAAAAAACATGATGGCGCCGGGGACTAAATGAAAATCGAAAGCTGAACCAGGGCCATCCATGTTCAAGCGTGGCCAGGAGACCTGTGGTCACTGGGAAGTCCCCTAAAGTTGATTACTTGACTGGTGGTGTCCATTGAAATGATCGCGACCTTTGGAGGTCTCTCACAAGGGAAATGAAGGAAGCCCTGAGAGCGGCTTACGCAAGCCATGTTTGCAAGTTTGCAGGGAGGATCTGAATTTGGAACAGCACATGGATATGTTTGCGGATCGCGGAGCCTCTGCAAACTTGAAAGGGAGACCTGTTCTCGAAAAAAAAAAGGACAAGCGACCGTCGAAGATGGTTTCCACTGCCCCAAACCACCACCCCCGACATGTCTTGGGATACACAGCCGCTTTATTAAAGGGTATATACCTCGCTTTCCCCCTGGGCGGCAGTGGTTTGGGAGCGGACACCATCTTAGAGACCAGCGGGCAAAAACCCACCCCAACCCATCTGTGAGGAGTTTCCAAAGCCGCAGCCCCGCAGCCCCGCAGCCCCGCAGCCCCGCAGCCCCGCAGCCCCGTCCTCCTCGCTTTCCGCCTCCGAAGAAGCGCCCCACTTGGCCTCGTGCACGTGTTCCAGGAGCAGGTCCTGGCATCGGGTGTGTGTGCCATGGGTTCTTTGGGCACTGCCAATCGTGGATCAATGGACGAAATCCTGCACCACCTAAGCAACCCTGGAATGATGAATCTCCCTTTAAATACCAATAAACAATGGTGTCCCATGGGTTCCAAGTGGTGCGAAATGGATTTCGTCCATCCACAGTAGCCTAGCTAACCCCCTCACCCTGTTCCTTTTGGACGGAAGGAAGTGCCAAAAATGGAACTGTTTCTCCTCAGCTCGCTCCAAAGCCGGCAATGTGTTGGGGGTAAAGGTTCAAACACCGGGCTGGCCAAGGCAAATACTCAGTTCTTGTCAGGAGGCTAAACTCATACCTACCTCAGTTTTTGCCCTCCACAAAAAAATGTGTGTATGTAGATATGTATAGAGATAATGTGTCTGATTCTGCTCCATACGCAATAAGCCTTAACGTAACCAGGCTTCACAGAAGATTCCAAACGAGGCTGTCTTCATTCAGGGCCTAGATTGAAGGGGAACCAGAATTTCGGGGCCGCCCGATATTGACGTTCTTTTTGCTCCGCTCCAAGAAGGAAACTGAATGGGCAGGATTGCTCCCCTCTTCAGTCGGTCCACTTCCACCTGTTGGCGGCTTTTTGGGTTCCATGTCAATCTGGGACGCAGACATCACAACAGGAACAGGAGTCACGATCCAAGCTCCAACCAAGTTCGCAAATTGTAGAAAGACAAAGAAGACTTTACCGAAACCCAACCCCAGGCCATTGTTACGCACGCGGACATAAGCAGCCCCGGGCAAATTGCTTGTTTTCGGACGTGATAATGAAGCACACGCATGCCCAAAATGATAACGATCCCCTGCTCTACTGTATCCATGAAGATAACGTCCCCGTTTTGGCTACAAACATGTTATCTGAGCATGAACCAAAATGCTGAGTGCATGCAAAGTGCTGGAAGATGCTGGAAGGATTGCCGATCTTTGCGGAAGACATTCCTGAAAAAGTGCGAAACTGCAGCCGATAGTGGCGGCCTGACATGTTGCCTTGTTTCTGCTAAAGGTAACCCATTACCTGCTTGATTTATAGGCGAAATCCGGATCACTTTTGGGGGGAAACTCGCCCTAAATGTGGCAGGTCTATTAATCCGCAGTCGACTTTGTGGGTTCAGTTGGACACCTGGAGTTTATCCTGCTGGGCCTTGACCAAAAATGAGGAAGACACCCCTTCAATACACGATGTAGGCAGCTTTCCAACTCAACAGGTCACAGAGGTTTCTCAAAATCGCGACTAACAATTGGTGCTGTTGCCTTACCCAACCTGAAAAGGGTCCCCAACAACTGCTTCTGCCCATGTCCAAAAATCCCGCAATACTGTCCAAAGAGCAGCTGAGTGCTGGAAGAAAGCGCCCGGGAAAAGCCCAACCAATTCCCTCGCCTTCCGCGTGATCATGCCCCGCAGGTGGCTGCTGCTATCCAAGACCGGCAGGTGCCTAGCGCTTTGGCGCTTTGGGAACACCTGATTCAGGGAATGAACGCTAGGTCCTCCAGTACAGAGCTGAGAATAAGGGTACCTTTTTTCTGTAGTCTAGTTTAGTCGGGGAGCCCAAAAAAGGGTCAAAGGGCACTACTGAAAGACCTAGAACAGGCTGTGGCTCAATAAATGGAATCCCTCGAATGGCAGATTGAATGGAAGCAAAGCCCTATACTCTTTAGTTTTGAGCCACACCCAACAGGGGTTTTGGGAATGCACTGGAAGGGGATCCTAAGGGAAACCTCCAGGGACGGTTCAAAGGAGTTGTTGGCTGATTCCCCCGTTGCTCCAAGGCCCGAGCTAGAGGTCGATCACCTCTTGCAAGCTTAATGGTCCCATGTTCTCAGCGAATGAGTCATGTCTAGGGGCCAACTCGCATACCCCAAACTTTGTGATTCAACATGGGTCATACGGGGTACATACCTCAAATCTATCCCTACGTAAGGCCTGTAGATGGGGTATGTCCTTTTGGGGTATGCAAGTTGGCCCTTAATAATGACTATCCGAACCATCCATACTTTCGATCCCTCCTGGCTCCGAACACCCCGAAGTTGAAATTTGTTGACCAAATCTGGTATGGCGGGACACTGAAGGGAAAGCACCTCGGACTTTTTTGGGGGGGGAAATTGCTTTTTTCCCCAACAGCTGAAAGCTTTGGGGTCTCAGCCCAGATAGGCTCTGGGGTGGTCCGGGGGGGCCCTGAGGTAAGGTTCCACGAGGGTTCCACCACGGTTCCACGAGGGTTCCACCAGGGTTCCACCAGGGTTCCACCGGGGTTCCACCGGGGTTCCACCAGGGTTCCACCGGGGTTCCACCAGGGTTCCACGAGGTTCTGCGAGGGCTGCGGGGTGGTGTGAGCACTAAAAAACAGCACCGCATGCTGTTGGGGATATCACCTGAGCTTATTGCAGAATGGTCTCCAAAAAATGTGTATCTCCCGTTCTCCCGTTTTTTCAGCGGCTTCTACTCTTCAATCCTGCTTGGTTGGCTTCGGCCCATGGAACCAAGCGGTTTCATTGGTTTTTTTCTCGACGGGTCAATGTGGATTTTTGCCCGGCTTTCCCTGAACAACACGCCGAACACCTGGTATTAAAATGGTCGGGACCCAGAACCATGCTTCAAGGATTCAACAGCAGGATATGCGCACCCATTTATGGCAAGGGGATGTCCCTTACTACCCTCCAGTTTGACTCAATTGTCTCCGGGAAAAGACACATCGAAAGCCTGTGTGTGTGCGTGTTTCCCTGAATTGCCCCTCAAGGAAGACTTTTCCCCTAAAAGACTCCCACTTCTTTATTTCCACGTACCAGCCGAAGTTGCAATGGTTCAGCAACCGCAACCTCCCTTCAGGATACAATAGCTCTCCCACAACTATGACGCGGGCAGCGGTTTGCTCACGCCGCTTTGGGAAGGAATTCGGCACGGAGAGAAATCAACCAGGGGGGAAAGTGTCCAACCACCTTGTCTTCCTGGTTTCCTCAAAGGCTTCAATCAGGCCATAGGGGCGGTTTTGGGACAGGCGGGTTACGCGAGGGGGGGGGGGGGGGGTGGAATCCTATAACAACCGCCGCAGTGTGTGGGGAAGTAGCGCCGCCTTAGACAACCTGAAGGCTTTCCAGCCCGCCAGCCCGCCAGCCCGCCAGCCCGCCAGCCCGCCAGCCCGCCAGCCATCCGACTGTTGAACAACTCTATCCCCCGTTTTCGGATGTGTTTTGTCTTCTTAACTTGGTCAATGTTAAGCCTGCTAAGCCCTCCTAAAGCTAAGAGTTAAACCTTGCCTACCATCATCACATAGTTGGGCAAAGTGTGAGAAGCTGCCAAACGGTCTTGCTCCAAACACCCCTTCTTGATGGTTCCCGCTTGGCTCCAACACTGCCACCAAGCGCACGAAACGAGCTCAGAGGACCCAGTTGGAACACGAAACGAGCGCAAGAATTCCAGATCCCATGTTTACCGGAAACGATCCCAGCTCAACAGCGTGTCGTTCCGAGATACGTCTCTATTGTTTGACCCCCCGACGCAGTTGACCCTTGCCCCGCAAGAGATTTACACACGGGCGCTGGAAAGGTCTTGCAAAATATTGGACACCCAAATCGACCGGGCAACCTTGGATGGTCAACCCACTTAGAAAGTAGGGCTGACCATGGACAGGAGGAGACTTCTCAAACCCTGGGTCATTCCTTACTGCACAAGGAAAAAAAAGCAAAACCAGCCGGAAGTGCTGTGGAAACATAGGTTCCAGGGAAGGGTGGAAATCCAGTGCTGGAAGCTGGCCGATCTAGGATAATTACAGAGGAATAATACGTTCCTAAGCTCGCATTTTTAGGAAGAATCTACGGTTCAAAAGACAATGCTTTCAGAATCTGTTTAACATACATATATACATATATATATATATATGGTACCCCCCCCCCCCCAGGGACCTACCTTTTTGATGAATTCACTGGTATTTGCAGTGTTCTACCCCTTTTTTGGGCTTTGGGGAGAGCAATGAAAAAGAAGCATTTCCAAGGACGTTCTGGAAGCTTCAGGCTTGATTGAAACCGATGTAAACCGATTTAAACCGATTTAACTTAAATCGGGCATGGATTCAAGATTCAAGATTCAAGAATCCAGGCCAAACTTTTCCAGGGATTCTTGAATCCAGGCGTCGATTTAAACCGATTTAAACCGATTTAACTTAAATCGGGCATGGATTCAAGATTCAAGATTCAAGAATCCAGGCCAAACTTTTCCAGGGAGTCCTTGAATCTTGAATCTTGAATCCATGCCCGATTTAAGTTAAATCGGTTTAAATCGGTTTAAATCGACGCCTGGATTCAAGAATCCCTGGAAAAGTTTGGCCTGGATTCTTGAATCTTGAATCTTGAATCCATGCCCGATTTAAGTTAAATCGGTTTAAATCGAGACCCAAAATCAACATTGCACATTGCGCGGCTGTACTTTAGCACAGTGTTGTGCAAGCATCCAAGTCCTGATTATTCATTCAACCTGTTTCAATCTAGGCCCACATTCAAGATTGCAGGTCAAAGTTTTCTAGGGAATCTTGAACCCAGGCTCAACTGAAATTTCAGTCGGTCTCAATGGGTTTCACTCGGGCCTGGACTCGCGTTTGCAAAGAAGACTTGTCTAGAGAATATGGGTTCTTTCCTTATCAAATCCTGTTAAAGCTCATATTGAATTGCAAGTATATATTGGAAAAGGAACTCTATTTAAACTCGCAATCTCAAATTTGATTACTATCAGGATTCTGACCAAATATTTCCGTATTGAGTCCCAATTAAATCCTGTTCAAGTTCAAATGAGCATTTAGAGAGCGTTCGTTGGTGGAGATGTGAATTGAGTATGAAAAACGCTACACAACACTGTGTTTTACGGTGTTTTCTGACCAAGGTAGTGTTAGGACTAGTGAAAGACACAAGTTTGGGACCTTTGGATTCGTTCCTTATGCATTCCACTTAGTATGGTTTATCAAATTCAACCTTATTTCTGATTGAAATTCAATGCAGCTTAAGAAGGACATACTCCAGCCAAAATTGCGATTTAGATTCGAAGTTAAATATTGACTGTTTATGTCAAATTAAATGGTACAAACTATTTTCTGTCCAATAGACCATTGTACATTGAAATTCAATCACTTTCAGAACTAGCTAGTCCTAGTTTGGTCCTAGTCCTAGTTGGGAGATCCTTGGTTATGGGCCAAGTATGGTCCCAGCTTACTGAAATACATAGAACGTATAAAGGACATTACAAAGGAAGGTCGTTATGAATTGTAGTTAATATATTAGTCAAGTTCTATGCAACTTCTAGCTGAACAATTGAATTTGACATAAGGAGAATATCCAGTCAGAATTTACATGTGAGGACCAAATATTAAACAGGACTTTTTTTCCACCAGAATGTAATACTTGACATCCAAATACTAGAAGAAGTAGAATTAAATGGTCTAGTCCTAGTTTGGTCCTAGATGAGAGATCCTTGGTTCTAGTGTTAGGTTGCTCCCTAGTTTACTGCAACAATTAGAAAATATACAGGACATTGCAGAGGAAGTTATACTTGAAGTTCATTTTTTTTATTAATCTGAGGTGGGTCGTCTAGTCCTAGTTTGGTCCTAGTCCCAGTTCAGAGATCCTGGGTTCTAGTCTCATTTGGTCCTGGTCCTAGTTGAGAGATCGTTCCTCCCAGTCCTAGATGGGCAATTCATGCACTGGAGAGGCAGCCAAAAGGTAGGTCCCTGGGGGGGGGGGTAGCATATATATATATATATACATAGCAAATATAATTACATATATACATATACACAGAGCATGTTCATATACATAGTCTAACATCTACTATTTTTGGAGGACAGCAGCCAGTGAAAGGAAGGCTGCACCGTGGTCCGTTGAAGTCGACTCGGCTCTTGGCGGCCTCAGGCCCATGGTGCGGAAGAGCCCAAAGCACCGAAGCACCGAGGCCTTGCCGCGAATCGAAGCTTCCGATCGACGTTGGCGCCCAAAACCGTAAAGAACGTCGAAAAACTAATAGGTGAAACGGCTGTGGGTCAAAAACAGGTACCCCAAATGGAACCCTGGTAAGTGGAGCCATGATCCAAACATGTACTAACCTGTTGGCACAAATCTGGGTGGTTCTCCAAGGAATCGGATCCCTAGCAGTGGATTCATCTTTCAGACTCTCTGCACTTGGAGCAACATTCCACTGAAATGGTCCAGACCCACAAAAATGGCCAGTCCTCACAAAAAAACATAGCCCAAGGGAGCGAAAGGGCACGTGCTCCTTGGTCCTCTTAGGGCTTGATCCAGTGATTCCTATGGTTGGGAAGCAGCCCAAACGTGTTTGTTCGGAAGAACCCGGTTTGAACTGAAACTCTCCCCAAAAACAAAAACAAAGTGGTCCTCTGGGTGAGCCTTGGGATTTTCAGGAAATCCTGGTCTTTGAGGCCTTATGTGGAGGTTCCAGGCAGGATGCCTCTGAAAGTTTGTGTTTTCTTGGAACATGGGCTTCTCTGTTTAAAAAAAGGACCTCAAAATGTTCGAAAACGGGACCTCAATATCTCTTAATTGCTGCTTTGAAGGGACCATGGCGACAGGGAAGCTATGGAAATGAGTATGGGTCAGAAGGAAAGAACCACCAGGATATGGACCACAGGTTTTAGTCCAATTACCAGGGCAACCCGTTTTGGGTACCCACAACCAAATGTAAGCTATGAGGGTGCCAAACCATTTGCAGGCCTGTAGACTGGCAACTGGCAACAGTCTGCTGGTTCACAGAAGGCCTGTTCCTGGCCGTCAACTGCTTGATAGCATCGTCATGCCGCACCTGCCCATCAGAGTCCAGCTCTGCTCGACTTCCCGCATGAACTGCTTCCACGGTGAATGCGCGGTCAACGTCTCCCGCGTCTTGAGGCGGCCCATGGGGCACTCGCGCCCGTGACACCATCTCCAGGTGGCCGGGTGTTCGGCACGAGCCATTCACACACACTGCACGGAGCAGCCGTGCTCTGTGACCTTGTGGCCCTCCCTCTTCTTAGCCGCGACCTGCACCTTCGGCGCGTCCAGTCGGCTGCCGCCTCTGGTGAAAGTTGCCCCCGCACGAGCTGGATGCTTGTAAGGAACTTGCTGAAGGCAGCACAAAATGACAACATTGCCAGGTGCCAATAGTTGTTGACCCCCCACATATATTCTGCCACAATTCAATGGACATTGCATTCACAAAGGCAAGTCGCTGGCAGAAAGCGCTAATCATAAAAATGCTCTTGACATGGCATCTTGCGTTGGAACTTTTTTGTGGACCCGACTTAGACCCCCCCGCAAAAAGTGCGTGTTGTTTTACTAGTTGCAAGGGACTTTAACAGAACACAAAAATGGGTTCCTAAGATAAGGGCAAGGATCCTTGGTAATTCAGCAGACCATGAAGACCGCAAAAGCAAGAACTGTCCAAAAAAAATCAAATCACGATTCAACACATCGAAGCATACTCGTCTGTGGCAGTTCAGACCAACATGGGTATGGGTCAAAACTAAACCTCCAGGGGAACACAGGTTTTAGTCATTGCCAGGGTTCCATTTTGGGTACGCATTTTTGACCCACAGCCACAATGACAAAGGGGAACCATATGGAATGCAGTCTGCAGTCTGCAGTCTGTCAACGGATAAATCATGATGCCGTTATTTTTTCTCCCCAGTACCCTTCCTCTCACATGGCACCTGAGGGGCACCTGTCTTCAGTCCCAAGGCGTGGCGAGGTCAATTCCGGGTAGCTTGGTAGCCATGGCACTCGCCCTATTTACCCCAAGTGAAAGCCAGTTTGCAGATTGGCCTAGGGATTCCTTTTGGAAGCAAAATGGTGAAACGTGATGCCAAAACTCGACTGCAATGGAGAGGCAGGGTTGCGTGTTGGCTCCCTGTTTGCAAAATTGCGCCACAAGGGTTCAACTCTTTCTGAAATGTCAAACAGCCAAAGCAAGCAAAAAAGAACGGCCGAGTTAAAGCGAAAACCAGAAACTTCCTCAGGAAACGCAGCAGCTGCTTCACTTTGGGCGTTTCCTCATTTGGAGGGGTAGCGTTGAACGGGAAACCAAGGGCTTCCTCGGGCTTCGTACTCCTTCTGACGCCGTAAATTCTGGCTTCCCTTCAGCCCAGAAGGGCGTCTCCTGCATGGTAGAGCCAGTTGAGGGCTGAAGGGAAAACTCAAGAATTATCATTAACAGCCGTGCCCCTCGCATCACACGTATCTTGCTTCAAGGGACGATGTTCCCTCGTGGAAAGAGTATGGCGTAAGCCATGTTTAGCACTCATCCCCACACGCCCCATTCTACAAATTGAAGATGTACCTTTCGAAATTCGGGTCCACCGGATACGCCAATCATCCCCCCTTTCCATACATGTGTGGCTCCCAGAATTTCACACCGATTCACCGAACATTTTGCGGTTTCTACAGTTTCTACCGGGGCCTGGGGTGGGTTGGGGTGGGTTGGGGCCCCATTTTGAGCCACCCACCTGGCTTTTGATGAACTAGGTCCTCCAGTAGAAAGGTTAGAATACGGGTACCCACTTTTTTCTGTAGTCTATTTTAGTAGGGGAAACCCAAACCCCCAAAAAAAGAAACGGTCAAAGGGCAGGCCCTTGGACCCTTAAGCTCCGATCCCAGGCGCATGGTCCGGCACCGTGTAGGCCGCCCGGTTCACGTAGGGCATCAAGTTCAGCGTCATATTCAGCTCCCCGGGCGTCAGCGAGGCGAAGATCCTCAGAGCTCGCCGCGCTTGCGGTTCGGCACGCGCAACGAAAAAAGAATCCCCGAAAGGGGCGCGAAAAAGAACCCCACCTGGGACCAACAAAATGGAATGGTTTAAGCTCAACCACCGGGTTTAACCATGGTTGAAAAAAAATTTTCAACGTGGCTCGAACAACCCAACAAAATTGAATGTTGTGTTGTCATGGTTTAACTTCCTGGCTCCCCTTAGACCAACATTTTCGGGTGGTGGTTGCATGTCTCAAATTAGGGATATGGAGCCCCATAGATTTTGGTCTTCCTTTTGGGCTTCCTTTTAATGCCACCCAAAAGAAAAGTATCCTGAAAAAGATACACACCGACTTGAACAAAACAAAACAGAGGTGCGTCCTTCGCGGAAACCTCCAAAACCTGCTGAAACCAAGAGAAAGTCATCAGAATCACCTGGTAGAGGTCATTCTTCAACACGCCCAACACCCGTTGACCTTTGGTTCTACCATTGTATATCGCCCTGCAAACCCCATGAAGCCGGGCAGTCCTAACATGGCCAACATGGTTGCTGCTCAACTGGCCTGGTCCCTGCTTCGGTCAGGGCGGGGTAAGGGGGGAATCCAGGCAAGTACATCCGGCTCGCTGATCCCTGCTGAAAGTTGACCTTAATTTGGGATTGGTATGCAATGAACCTTAACTCCTAAAATCTAAGTCTGAGGGTATAGCTGGGAACGACATGGGGAATGGTTGGCCTTTTCCTGTGCTTGTTGTGAGAAATTTGATGAGTCCCCCCCCCAACTCCCCAAGAGCGCTTTGACCATGGAACACAAGGTTCGTTCCAAACACCAGGGAAATCTTGGCCAACGTGTGGGGTGCACAAAAAGGAGAATATGTTCTGATTCGGTTCCATATTGAGTCTGCCCCAAAATAGAAAAATAGTCTTGGCCTGGAGGCCCCAGAAAAATCGGGAATCCCCAAGTGCGGGATCTATTCACGGGTGTCCTTTTGAGTAGTCCATCAGTCTCTACTGTAGAATTGAACCGTTCTACAGGTGACGCTTCATGAAAAGTCTTGCAAATATCAGCCATGCGCAAGCGCAGCCCTCCATCGGATTTGGGACGAAATGGTGTTTTTTTATTGGTGCTTGAATTTGCAGGGAAGCCCCCTCTGATGCAAGATAATGACGGCGCAAAGTTAGACAAATGGTGTTGGTTTCCCTTCATGGCGGGCCAATAATCTTACTCTCCTGGGGTCGTTGGAGCACAATGCCTGAAATAGAATCATGGTCCTCCAAGAAATTGGGTTCCACTGGCACTACCGATGAGAATCACCACTGATCGATGGATTCTGGTTTCATTTCTATTTTAGCGCCTCAACCGGGGCCAGGTTGGTACTTTCACCCACCAGTGAGAGTTTATTTTCGCTGAGTGCCTTAAGAAGGCCTCGCCGGCATCTGGGGCTTGAAGGGTTGTGGCGCCGCCTGCCCCAAACCTCCAGTGGTTTCCCGTTTTCCTGGCTGCAGGAAACCAAGACCCAACTTACCGGTGCCCTGGCTTCCACAAGCTCGGTGCGTGTTGGGGGCTAGTTCTTAGCTACGATCTGAAACAGAGTTAGGGAAGCCAAACCAATCCATACCACAGCAACATGCCTCCCCCAAGACGCTGGCCGGTTTTTGGGGGACGGACAAACCACAAAACGACGAGCACCACGAGCAAACGGGAGGTGTCCACGGATCAGGCAGCTGGCAGTTGAGTGACTCCACACTCTCGACTTCGCGCCAGGGTGCTCAGGCGGTGGGCGGCTGTAGACCATGGGGTGCGTCAGCTCGCTCGCGCCTCTTGAGATAGGCCGTGAGTGTCCCAGAATGTTGGACCCTCAAGGAACACAAACCCATAACGTTGAACAATATCCGAGTTGCATGGGTGCTGATTTGAGTGACCATCTTTTCGGGGTTGACTAAGTCTGTCATTCTCGTGTTGACATCCCGAAAGGGAGGCTTGATCTGACTCCACGCCCCCCCTCCAAAAATAAGATGTATTTTAGCTGGGCTCGTGGGAAAGCAGTCAACCAAGCTAATGACTGCAGACTCTAGACGGCATCTGATATAATAAAGTTGGTGTGCATGATTCAACCATATCCAAACAGGGGGTGTTCCCAGTATCCGCAACCTTGAAATATGTCATGAACCCACAGACTCCCTGGAAACCCAGAAAAACGCGTCCTGTCTTGGGATGCCAGGGATGCTAGAAAACCCAATCTCAGGCTTCCTCGGCTCAGGTGTCGCCACGTGCGAAAAACGGAAGCTCTGGGCTGGATAGGCGGAGGTCCGGAATACCAAACCCCGGGGCCACCGAATCGCTCAACTCACTGAGATGTGGGGATGTGGGGATGTGGGTGTGCGTCAAAACCGGGAAACACACAGAATATGCTCGTCTTTGGGTTTCCCTTTGAAACCAAACTAATACGGGTGCCCTCACGAAAATCGCACTGAGATATATTTCTCAGATGCAAAGGCGGGATACCTTGTCAACTTCTGGACTCAACAGCCAGCTGCCGAAGCAGCTGAGCTGAATCTTTCCCGCACCGAAACCTTCTGGCCCACCGGCCAAAACCCCCTATCACTTCCACAGGCTCACTGGCTCTAGCCGAAAAAAAATGTCCAAGCTTTGTGTTTCTCACTAGAAGGTCAAAAATGGGGGGGGGGGGGTGATCAAAAGGTCCTTTACATGTGTGACCTTTACATGGGGTGACCATCAGGGAAACCACCAAAAAAGATGGACTTTCACCACCAAATGGAAAAAGTTACCCATGGTCATTTCGGGGCCAGGAAATCGAACCACCAAGAATCTTGTCGAACCCAGGGATCGAGTAGGCTCCTTGCCGGTTGGTTTCGCATGCCTCGTCCCGCCCCAAGGAAACCCCCAAAGGACCCCCCCCAAAGGACCCCCCCCCCACCCAACTCCGTGAGCACCGGCCTGATCGAAAGCCTGGCTCCGATCACAGGGGATTTCAGTGGACCTCCCCAAGTGGTGGCCACCCTTTGGGGCGCTACGGGTTGACCCCACCACCCTGACATTCAAACCGAAAGAAAAAGAGAAAGAAAAAAAAGGCGTTTGTCCCAACCAGGGCCCTTTGTTGCACCAAGGCATCTTCACATTGCTTATTCGCGCCCAATGGAGTAGGCTCACGCGAGAGCTACTTGAGATCAAGACCTTCCTCTTGGTTTCCTCGGGCTTTAGTTTGGGATGACATGGGGGGAGGGGGGGGGTAAGGGGAGCGGGGTGGGTATCCTCAATTGACACAACCCAGCAGGAAGCCTCCGAGATGCTCCAAGAATAGGAGTTTTACCGCAAATTCCTCTCATGTAGAATTCCTCTCACATCACCCTACCGATGTTTAAACCAACCTAAAGGAGAACCAAAGGGAACCCTGTCCTGATGCTTACATAGACCACCATGATTGCAGCTTTAGTGATTATGTGAGCCATCGGTCGTAGTTGGGCGTCATTGCAACTCAGATGTGTCCAAGCGGAAATCTGGAATCTGTGATCAATATTTTCCGGCCCCGAGTGAACCACAGGGACCATTTCGCATTTTTCCATGTAGTTGAAATCTCTACATCTTCTCCGTTTTGGTCATCCCGATGGGATTTTTTTTGCGCACATACCTCCGGTCCCGGGCCTTGACCGACATGGACCCCCGACGGAGTCGACGTCCAAAGCCAGGCGCCGTGGTTTCCCTGGTTTTGTTTTGCATCGGCCCCCTTACGGCACCAAAGCCAGAGACTCCAGGGACCCCCGCGTTTTTCCCTCGTCTTTTGGAATTTGCATAGGCCCCCCCTATGGGAAGCCCTGCGCTGGTGCGCACTCGTTCGCGCTAGGCAAGTGAAACGGCAAACCCTGGTTAAAAGCTTTAGATCCCGTTGTGTCTCGGGGAAATATAGCTGGGGGCACCATTTAAGACTTACGACCACAGATTTAGGCTAAGTACCTGAAGAAAACCCGAGAAGGGTTCACGATCAAGAGAAATTATTTCAGGATGGGTTTCAACCAAACCAAACCAGAACAAGCCCAGCCCGGCGACTCGTTCGGTAGAACACGAATCGGAGCCGTTTGCCGGGTTGACTCCATTCGTGGATCCCGAACCCAACAAGCCAAAAGTAAAGAAAATCCTCTGAACATCGGCATCGAGAAGATTGTCCCAACGCTTTCCACAAGAAAAACACGAGGGAAATCATACGGACTGGGCAAAAGTGGGCAACGCGACCAGGAGCCGAGCACCACGAGATTTGAACAAGGCCTGTATCCAGCACATGGAGCAGCTCTGAGCGCCGGATGAGGCCAAGGAAGAGGTTCGACCTGAGGCTGAGCTAAGGGCTCTCCATCAAAAGATGAGCATGTCCTCTTCTTGGAGGTTGAGCCCAGAAATTGCCGGCTGTCCTCTTGGCCTCCATTAAAACAAGGAAAGGATTCTCCGAAAACGAAAAACAGACACACCACAATCTCTTTTTGAGGTCCCAAGATTCTTAGGGCAAGTGATACCAAAATATTGGATCTTGGCAACCAGAGACGTTTTACCCATTGAGCTCCTCACGCCAAAGAACTCCCACCCCGCTTTCTCACCAACCGAAAGGCTCATGACCCCTGTGAGAACCCTGGGACCTCCAATGGAGAACCCTGCCAAAAAGCCTTGGACCCCGCATGAATCGGAAGCCTTAGAAATGCCCAGAACTCGAACTCCCCCTCCGAGTGCATGGTGATTCATGAGTATTCCCTGGCAAAGGCCATGGCAACCACGTGCTCTCAAACAGAAACGATCGCCGTCGAAGTGGGGCCTTCCGGGTCCGGATCGGACGCAACTTTTCGGTGAGTGCGAATACTCGGTGCGAGCGAAACCCGGGCGCCGAGAGCTCGGGGGTTGGGAGAAACCCGCAGCCTGTTGAGTGGATCCCGATGTTCAAGATCCCAATCTGGCAGAGAAAGGCACTGACGGCACTGCCGATTTCCAGAAAACAGCCTCTTTTGCAGTCAGAGAGAACTCAAAATGGGCCTCGAAAAGGGAAACCACCATTTTCGGGGTCCCTAAAAAAGTCACGCCCAAATAGCTCACCAACTCAAACTAACGGAGGGGACAAAACCGCATGGTTTAGCCCCCTGATCGGAAAACAGCCGCAAGGGGTTAGGACGTAGGAAGGTGCTGATGTCAAATTGAGCGACTTCCTGGGTGGTTGCTTTCCTGTGAGCTTCTGTTTTTGGCCTGCAAAAAAAGGGGGACACTGAAAACGAGTTCAGACTCCGTCAATACTCCGCCTATCTCTAAACTCGTTTTGAAATCAGAGACCCCAGCTATGGGTTTGTTTAAAATGGGATTTGGACCCCACATCTCTGGCTTCGCCTGGAAAAACCAGCCCCAACCGCTCCCATGAAAAACAATCCGAGGACGTCAGCCTCAGCCTGCAAAGACCTGAGTCCAATTTCTCCCAATCGAAGTCGACGCGGAAAGGGCGACGAACCTGTCGGAAGGACAAATCTTTCATCGATCCTCACCTTTGGGGATGGCCATTGGCTGATCCCTTGCTAAAAGTCCAACTCTTTGTCTATGTCATAAATCCCGCCCGCCCCAAGCCTTGCTTCGACGGTCCAAAAGTTTAAGGGGTTAGTAACTACGCAACCCCCATTTCAGGCGCCCAGTTCATTTTTCCTGTAAATCGTTGCAACTAGGGTCACCAATGTCAACTTCGGAATCCGGAGGACCGCTCGGTATAGGACGTATCCTTTTTTTTGGGAGATGTGTATGGCTCAAAATTAAAGAGCTACGGTTACGCAGGTGTTAGTCTCTGGTTCCATTTACCAAGGTGCCATTTCGGCACCACTTTGTTAAGCCACAGCCAGATGGATCCTCTGATTGGAATCCATCCGATCTGGGAGCCTGGGAGCCCCACTCATCAACCACGGGAAAGCCCTGGTGGGTGTGCGTCTCGTCCTGAAATCGAAGATACGTAACGTACCAAGCAGGGGTCCCCCGCCCTTTGAGGGGGGATTGATCCATCTTAGTTAATTCCTCTCATTAGCATGGTCCTCCAGATCAATCTGAAGTTTAGGATTAGCCACCCCAAGAAAACAAAAACAACAGAGCAAACAAAATGAGCTGGCAACCTTCCATGAGAGCCATGCTCAACTCGGAAAATGGGCTGGTCGTGGCTTTCTTCGAAGCAACCTTTGCCCTGGACCATTCTCCAGCAACCCCGAAAGTGTTCGGACAAAATGGTTCATTTCTGCGAGAGGGCATGATGCATAAATCTGGGCAGCCCGCCCTGGGTAATGGACTGCCATCATTTTGTCAGTTGATCGTGAAACAGGGAGAAAGCCACACATGCATACGGGCATGCAAGAAATCAACATCAAAGTTGCTGCCGCTTTTCCAAACAAGGCAGAAAGCACAATTTAGCGGGAAAGCTTCGAGTAATAAATCCCGCCCCAAAGCGTCATTGATTAAAACATGGGTGTGTCATTTTTTGAAGGCTCCTCTTTGGGGTGGTTTTAAAGGGCAACCAAGAGGAAAGCATGGAGAAAGGAACATTCGAATCACTTTTTTGTTAAACAAGAAGAAGAAAAAAACAACTTGTCACAGGCGTGTGGATTTTATCAACTAAGGCCAATAGTCCCGCATAGGGTCAGCATTTTACTGCGTGTGTTGCCTCCAGAATGGAGGGGGGGCTTGCAGGGGAAGACCTGCAAGTCACACTTTGGGATGGGGGTTTTGGGGCTTCTGGGGAGAGGAAGGCTTGCTCGCACTTATGGGGAGTGTCGGGCTCGAGAAGACCCAAGAAAGCGGGGCGGCCGCCCTGCGGGGGGGACGCAGTCGGCCCGTTTCTGGTGGGGACTGATTGCCCTTCATTCATCTACCCGCACACTTCCGCCCTGATTTGTTTCTCTGGTCCATAAGTAGATCTTATAATGTCAGAAAGAATGTAAGATGGCTCGTTTGGCTTTTCTTGTGAGTGCCTCCGTTTGGTTGGTTTAACAAGGAAGGC
>CAUJNA010001180.1:1008163-1020663 GCA_963377175.1 Effrenium voratum
CTAAAAAGCTCAGGGGATGGCTGGAAGCCGCCAAGTTCAAACCCCTCAGTAGATTGCGAGTGCAATGTGATGCTTCATGCGCATCGTTGCTCTGAGCATCACAGACTGCTCGTCTCTTGACGCTTTTTTCAGCCTTCAAACCGCCGCGAACTGCCCTGCCTTGCAGCGGCTTGGACAGGAGAGTCAGCAGCGGCACATCCGAGATGGAGTTGCGCTGCTGTCCCAAGGCGTGCTGCACGAACTGCGTGATCCGCTGGCTGAGGCTGGCGGAGATGGCGTAGTGCTTGAGGTACTGCTGCAGGGCCGCGAAGTGCCGCCTCTCCTCCTCCTTCTCCTGGTACGCCGTGTTCATCACCGAGGTCATGGAGCTCACCTGCCGGGCTGGCTTTTTCCGCGCGCTCGCCTGGAAAAAAAAGAAAGAGAACTGATACGTCCAGGCTTGAAATCGGTGTCCCTTCAAAAACCAAGAGGCTTGAAAAAAACTTCCAAGATGCTCATCGTTCAGCAAAAATGGACCAGGCTCCCTTAAGAAAATAAAAGAAAACAAGGGGAAATCAAATCCAAGACGGAAGTGGACCACGTTCCCTCAAAAGACAAGAAAAAACATTGGAACATCCTCAAATGGCACAGTAGGTACAAAAAAGGAAGCAACTCGTTCCCTTCTCAAAAAAACAACAACATGGGAGACTCAATCCTCAAGACGGCACGGTCACCATGCAGGAGAAGGTAAAAAAGACGAAAAAAACAAGGGAAAAATCAAATCCTCACGATGGAAGTCAAATGGACCAGATTCCCCCCAAAAAAATCACACGGAAGTCACCATGGAGGAGAAGGTGATCAGGGAGATCACTGCCGTGGCGATGGAGTAGATCCGCTCCGCGGTGTTGGTGGCCTCGATCTCCGTGGAGCTCACGCCCAGCTGGCTGATGGCCCAGTGGAGGCTCGTGGTGTAGCCTCGGTTGCTTTCTGCTCCCCTAAAAGCGAAAAAAAAGTGGTTAAATACGGAAAACCTACTTTTAAAGTTTAACTTTTAGTGGTTTGGTGGTCGAGGTTGGCCAAAAGTTAAAGTCCTAACATCCCTTGGCAAAATGCACCAAAGTAGCGGTACGCCAGGCTTTGGTCCTCCACTCCATTCCTTGGAACAAGGGGACCCCAGCAAAAAAACATAGTTTCTTTGCCTGGTTAGTTAAAAAAAGCAACAAAATAAGAGGTTGTCTTTTTGGCCTCTGTTTTTTTTGCCTGGTAGTGGAAACAAAGGGGACCCCAGAAAAGCGGAAAAACTGAAAAGGGGAACTCATTCTGGGGAAGAAATTCGTCACCGACCATCCACTCGCGTCGCCCCAGGCATGGCCGAAGGCCCACCACCCACAGGCGATCATATGGTTCAGCAACAGCAGAAGCCCCAGGTTCCTCGCGGAAAAAAGGGCATGCAATTGGTTTCTTTAGAGCTCAACACCAAAAATTGGTTCCTAAATAAAGGCAATCAATTTCTTGCTTTCTGGCGCGACACAAAAGTTGCGCCAGTTCGAGAGATGCCCAAAGCTCCCTCAAGCCGGTTCTTGCTGCCAAACGCCCTTATTGTTCAATCGTTCATTCGCCTTAAACAGGGGTTGGTTAAACTGTTGCAACAACACATTTACATATATATATATATATGTATCGTTGGTTCTCTTAGTTGTTGATTGTTTTTCTTAGTTGTTCATTGAGCGCCATCCTTTTCATATGTATATCTCATATAAAAAAAAAAAAAGGAACTTTGGAACTGTTGGCAGTCCCCTCCCCCCCCCCCCCCCAACTTGACGTCTTCCCAACGGGGCGCATCGCCACGCTGCCGCGCCGGTTCACCGTCCACTGCATGGCCTCCTTGAGGTTCAGCGCCGAGCGGCTCACCTTCCCCAGGCGCAGCACCCTCACCAGGCGCAGCAGACGCAAGAGCCACAGCACCTGCGCGGCTGAAACCACCGAACTTCGTGGTTTTTTTTAAGGCCCTCCAGAATTTGGTTTGCAGAGAATTGGTTGAAACCATTGAATTGAGTGGTATGTACAGGGAAAGGCACCCCTTTGACACCATGGTTGAAACCATTGAACTTAGTGGTACTGTGGATGGACGAAATCCAGTTCGCGCCAGCTAATAGACCCTGGAATGATTTGAATCCCCTTTAAGTACCCATGAACAGTGGTGGTTTGCAGGGGAATCAAATCATTCTAGGGTTTCTTCAGTGGTGCAAAATTTCGTCCATCCACAGTATCTAAGGCCCTCCAGAATTTGGTTTGCAGGGGAATCCAATCATCCTAGGGTTTCTTGAGTGGTGCGAAATGGATTTCGCAACCATCCACAGTAGGCCCTCCAGATTTGAGAGCTTAGAATAAGATGGTGCCAACTCTTCTTTTTTCCCTGGGGAAATCTAGGTCCTCCGGCAGAGAGGTTGGAATAAGGGTACCAACTTCTTGCTGTTGCTGTAGTCGATTTTAGTAGGGGAACCCAAAACTACTGTGGATGGTTGCGAAATCCTCTTAGGCGCCACTTTGACACCATGGTTGAAACCATTGAATTTAGTGGTATTTGCAGGGGAATCAAATCATTCTAGGGTTTCTTGCGTGGTGCAGGATTTCGTCCATCCACAGTAGGCCCTCCAAATTTGAGAGCTTAGAATAAGTTGGTACCAACGTGTTTTGTTTTTCTTTTCTGTAGTCCATTTTAGTAGGGGAAGCCAAAACCCCAATAGAGCTTTCTGCTCCCCTGCTAAAAGTTGAACTTTTACCTAGACCAAACACCCGAGAATCACAAGAAGGGCCCTGCGCAAATGCCCAGTTTGACGCCTAAGGCCTACCAGAACGGACAAGGAAGCTGAGTTCGGACACATCCGGAACAAATATTGAAGACAGAAAGTTGAAATACGCAAGTCATCAAAACCTGAAGAACTTGTTCTTGTGCTGGTGCGATAGGTAGGGAATTTCCGGGTGTTGATTGCAGGAATCGCTTGGGGACTCCCGAATAAAGGAAGCCACTAGTTGGATAGTTTTCGGTCATTCCATTTCTCATTCCCCGCTGAGCACCGGCAATGTGAGTCACAATCAAAACCCGGTAATAAACTCTTCCCTCCATGCTTCAAGAATTCAAAAGGCGAAATTTGAAGACACCGATTTCTGGTTGGGATTCCTTACTACCCTTCAATCTACCTGGGTTTTTGATTGTGGCGCACCGAGGTGCGGCTGGCGGGTCGAGTGGGAATTGACTGCAAGGGTTGCCCTAGGACCAACTGACCATGATGCTTGTTTCGAGCTCATGCTTTTGGTTTCAAGAGATACGCTTGAGACATGTGACCGGCCCTTGGGTGTCCACTTTTGCCGGGACATCTTTGAGTGAGTCCTTCAATCTGCAATGCCGCCGCCCCCCCCCCCCCCAAATTGGCCAGGGACTGGAACTGTTGACAGAACCTAATAGGCGTCCATGGGGCGGGGGGGGTGGGGCCTGGGGGGGGGATTCGTGGCCTCTTGCCAAACATGGCCTGTGAGGGGCACCAACTTTCGCAAGTTCCGATGCCTGGCAGGACGTTTCGAGTTTTTCAACGGCCGAGAGTCTTTTCCATCCAGGGCACTGAAGAAAAAAACACAAAAACAATAAAGCGGAAAGGAAAAACAAGAAACAACTAAATAATATAGCACCCTTGTTGGACCCCCGCGGCACCTGTGAGGCGTCCTCGGAGAAGGCGTTCACCGCCAGGGCCAGCCAGTCCAGACCCACCAGCGCCAGGTCCGGCACCAGCCAGCTCCTGGCATAGTCCCGGGCGATAGTTTTGGGCTCCATGACCAAGACGCCCTTCTTGTAGCTCCCGGACCGAAAGGACAGCACCACGTCCAAGCTCCAGAACAGGATGGTGATCACCGTGGCGCCCGTCACGCCCTGCAGCTCCTGGATGCCGAAGAACTCCAAAGGGATCAAGATGATGTCCAGGACCAAAGCGATCACCGTCAGGGCATCCCACACTGTGCGCAAACGCCCCGCGGGGTGAAGCACAAAGCTCCAAGTCTCAGCAGCTTCCACTGAGATCGACTCACTGAGCGTGGTCACCGTAGCTTTGAGGCTGGCCATGGATCCGGCTCTCGCCATCAGCTTCGCGGACTTGTGCTCCAGCACCGGGCACCAAGCCTCCCGAGGCTTCAAGCCCTCCTCTCCCTCGCGCGGCTTCGCCAGGTCTGAGGACTCGGACTTCCCGCGTCCGACTTCTGGCCGGCTTGCTACCGCGTCCCGCGTAGAATGCCCCACCTCATTGGAAGACTCGAGCGTGCGCCTCGTCGTGCTGACTCGCAGCCCCGTCGGCGATGGCGGGCTGATCACTGGACGCACGACCGGCAGCTCCGAGGATGAAGGCAGGCGCATTGAAACCGAGGCGGTGCTGGGGGCACGCCTCCGCCCATACTGCACATCCTGCTGGTAGCATTCCGCCAGCTTTCGGTGAAGCTCCCAAAAGTTCAGGCCCTGGCCCTCCCTGCCCTCCATCGTGTCACTGGATGAACCCGGACTGTCTTGGGCTGAAGGCTGCCTAAATTCGAGGAATCCTCAAGCTAACCACCTACATCATGGTGAGCTCATTTTAAGGTGAGCTCGCAGGCAAAAAGAACCACCTGGGCCGTTCATGTCGCGAAGGAAAACGAAAGCCTGGCTCAAGTCTTGCTTGGGGGAATCACAAAACGGAATCCACCCCTGTCTCCTGACTCGTGGTTCATGGCTCCATCGAGGAAATGAAAGAGTAACATTTTGAATGGTCGCTTTTGAGGAAAACGGGTCCAACTAAAAGGGTCCAAGAAAAAGGGCTCCAACACAAAACGGGTCCACAAGCAAAATCCAACAGAAAGATATGCTTAAAAACAAGCGCCACATCCATTCCGTGGCCCCGATCCCGGGGCGAGTGCGGGAGGCCTGGCCACCTAAGGGCTCGAGCAAGGGCACGTGCTTCAGCTCCAAATGCAAGTCGTAGATGCCCGGGTTGAAGAGGCCTCGTGTTTCAGCCTTTCTCCAGAAGTTCCCTTCCAGACAACGGTTTGGATATGGCGAATCTGTGGATCCACCACTGTAGGATACTGAAAGAGTGCTTTTATCCTTTTTCCGGAAACGTTCCCTGGGTGGGGCTGATGGAAAGGAGCGCCAGAGAATGCCCGGGTCATTCGTGTTGGGATTTGGGCAAGAGATTGACATGGAGCACCCAACAAGCATCCTTCAGAGCTCATGGACCCCCACAAAGCCTTCCGTTCATCTGCAAAGTATGTCCAACCTTTTGGGGGCCAGAACCTTCCCGATTTCCAAACCGATTTGGCAACTTTCCGGGGGCTCCAAAGCTGTAGATGTCCAACCTGAAAACACTGCAATCCCCCCAAAAAGCTGCGCCCAAAAGCTGCGGTTTCAAAGCACCCCAAAAGGGAAAAAACAAAGTCGTTGGACCCCCTTCGTTTTCCACATGGCCTACTGGATGCTTGTTCAAATCTTTGGCCCTCCGTTTCTTGCTTGAAAACGCAGGCAGCAAGACCGGCCCGTTTAACGCGGCACGGGTGCTGCCCACCCACTTGGCGACCATGGTGGCCAGAAAGAGCGGCACACCAAACTGGTTGTTGATGGTGCACTCCATGACTATCACCTGAGACTTGGCCGTGGGTCAAAACCCAAATCGTACCCCCAGTGAACATCCCAATCCCCACTAAAATAGATAAAACTGGGTGGTGCACCTACCCCAGAATGGTACCATTGGCTTTGAACCATGGCCACTTCGGGCAGGGAGAGAAGCATCTTGTTGAGGGTTCCCTTGCTTAGTGGCTTTACAGGGACACCAAAAGGAAACACTCCCCTCAAAAAAGGCAAATTGCCACTTTGAGAGAATTCCATTTGGGTGACAAGGATTCTGGCACATTAGGGGCTGATGTCAGATGCAGGCAAGCCTTCTTGGAATGCTGGGCATGTCGGGGATGCCAAGGAATGGGAACTGCGGGGATGTCAAGAGTGCTGGGGATGTTGGGGAATCTGGGGATGTCAAGGATGCTGTGGGAACATGGTGACAATGCTGTGGGATGCTTTGATTGCTGGAGATGCGCTCATGTTGTAGATGCTGATGATGCAAATGATGCAAATGATGCTGACGATGCTGCCAATGATGGTGATGCTGACAATGCTGACAATGCTGGTGATGCTGGCGATGCGTCCAAGCAAGAATTGGCCAAAGCAGGAGCATACCTGCTTTGATAGTGGAAGCCATAGAAAATCCAAAAGAACCTGTGCTTCGTAGGTTACTGTGCTCAACATGGACCCCGGCAAACACTCTCTGTGAAACTCCGCTTGGAGCTGTTTTCGAGGGTCCTTTCAAAGGGAAACCAAAAGGGCAACCACAACTTGGGGGTCGCCCACATACTGGGTCAACCTTTGCCTGCACGCATTTCCAGGGAATCCAAGACATGAGTCCAAGTTCCATCAACCTGAAAAGGAGTCAACCAAACTCCAATTTCCACAACTAAGCTGTAAGTTGGCCAACTCAGCACGCAAGATCTTTCGCTTCCAGCCGCGACCATGTCCCAAAACGCGTCCTTCTGGTTTCCACACCTTCCCCTGCGAATTGCGTGGTTCCTTTTGGCTTCCCTTCAAACTTCATCCTGATCTGGTACCCGCAAAAATGAAACCGAACCTCCGAAGAATGCAACGCTTCCAAGACCCTCTAAAAGTTGCCCGCCCAAAAACCTACTGTCAGCTTACTGACCCATATAGGAAGCTTCACTTTCGGCCGCCTCAGTCCCATCGCTTCAACGCGCGCCTCCCGTGGCTTTTTGAACCGTTCAAACGGATCTCAAACAAATCCGAAAACCACCATCCCACAAATATTACAACATATGCTTACCTCACCTCTGGGAACAAAAACACACACACACTGTGAAACACACACACACACACACCAACGCCCCTCTTGCACAAATTGCAGAAATCAATATGTCTTTCAAACAAAACACAACGCCATCTCCTCTGACAAAAACCAAAACGGCAACCCCGCGCGCTCTTTCGACGATGGCGCGGACAGGGAGATGGTGATGCGCCCCAGGCCCGCGAGCGCCGCCGCGGAGCCCACGAAGGCGAACTTGTCCGCGTCCGTCTGGCGCGCGCGCGCGCGCGCGAGTTTTCAAGCGCGTGAATCGATGAATGCGGTCTCCCCCGGGGAAAGCAATCAGGCTGCCTGAAAACACTAAAAGACCAGATTCGTGTTGGTCCTACATTATATGCAAATATATGTATGTATATATATATATATATATAAAGGCACTCAAAAACCGCCCAGGGGTCAAATGGTGCGTCTTTGCTTGTCCCCAGTGAACGTGTTTGAGTAGCTCCACCCCCCCGCGGGGTGAATGCGGCTCCTTTTCCGGGGAAAGCAAATCTTCTGGCCTGAAAAAGGGGGGTGGACTGGTGTGGATTGCTTTTTTCAGCACTCATCTTTTCCACGCTCGGGTCGAAACTTAAAGGGATGCTCCGAATCCGACTTTTGATACGGGCGATCGCTGACCTCAGTCGCTCGGCCGCCCAGGCGAGCGTGCAAACCTCTTGCGTGGTGCCTGCTCTCTTCAATTCGCCCGACTCAGCGGTCTTGCCCTTCTTGGGGAGCAGCGAGTGTTGGCGAAATGGAGGTGACGAATTCAATTCCAACCTATGTTGCTGAGATGTCATCACCCTTTACTTGCGTCAACTTTCACCCTGGTGTATACAGTTTCCTCACAGGACATAGGAAAGATTCGGGAGAAGTTTATTGCATATAGTTGTTGCAATGGCTCCTCATGGCTCTGAATCACTATGTGAAGGATAAGGAAAGGAAGGGTACCATCAGAAACACAGACGGGTCCCATATCTTCGCCCTTCCTCGGTCGCCAAGTGTCAAGATTGCCCTCCAGGCTGCATTTGTTCCCCTGTGCTTCAGCCCACCCAGCTGGAGTACGCAGAAAACAAGATGGTGAGGTTCTCTTTCGCACTGTGGATGGACGAAATCCATTTCGCACCACCGTTCAGAAACCCTGGAATGAGTCACTTCCCCAACCTAAATGCCAACCAACAATGGTTTTCCATTTCGAGGTGCTGCGAAGTGGGTATGTTCGAATGCATGTCTGTGTGAGTGTGTGTTTTCTATGACCTGAATATTTCGTCCACCCCAGCCATGTAAAGACCCCAGGCCACGGCTTTAGACTCAAATGAAGCCGACAAAATTTGCAGTACCCTCGAGCGTGTCTCTGATGCGGCTATGACGTGTGAAGCCAAAGAAACCACAAAAAACACTGGTTTGATGATTTCTCGGAAAAGTGGGATAGAAGGGGTTGGCCCCTTGGTGAAAAAAGGACTTACCTGGGTTGAACAAGTGGGATGGCTGGTCCGATAGCCGGCAGTTGTCTCTAATATATATATATATATATATATATCATCGGCAACCACCTCAATGGTGGTCATGAATTCCTACCAAAATGACGTTCACCAAAGGATCTCCCATCAAAACAAAGAAGAACAAAAGCTCCACTTTCACGTCCATTTCAAAATATCCCACGGTCGAGCCTGTAGATGCTCGCAACTTGACAACAAACAATCAGATGGCCCCCCTTCAAGGTCACCTTCTCAGAGGGTCCTTTTTGCTCCCAAAAAGCCATCCTGAGGAGGTACCAAAAGGGACATTCTGGGAATAGAATTGCGGGAGATTTGCCTTAAAACACCAAGTGTGAACTTTCAACCCCCGCAACATGACTTTCACGCTTGGCCCAACCTGAAAGGGATTGCGATTGAGGTCGAGTTCCCGAAATTAGATGGATGGATGTGGTGAATCGTCACGTTCCTCTCCAAATCTGGCCTGGCAAAAGACGGAACGTTCTTAGCCCCAATGTCTTTTTCATAACCAATAAGCCCGCGTATCCCCAACCACACTCCGGAACCCTTCCCGAAACCAGCCCGGAACTGCTCCGAACCAGTCCGCTTACAGCTGTTACAATGAGCAACTAGAAAACCTGCCAAGAACAGTGGAGATGTGAAATCCACGTGTTAGCACAGTGATGGGAAGTGGAAAGGGGCGAGTCGTTCTTGAAACTGAGGCACTATCTTTGGAGTTGCTTTGGGAAGGATGTTCGCCAAAGAGCATGAGGCAAGACCCCATTCTTGACTAAGCCAAGTACGCGTGACTGTTCCACCGGGAGAATCAGCAGGGGTAAGTTCCGAAAAAATTAGCGATTCAATTTGCGAATTGGAATTGCCACTCTTCAGCCACAGACTTGTGCTTTCCCAAGATTACATGGGAAAAGGAGCGAGAGAGTCCCCTGGTGGTTGTGGTCCCCCTATGTCCCTCCCAATTGAACCATCTGCTGGTAACTTTGACCGAACCTATAGGAATTGCCCTAACAATTTCTGTGCCACTTAACAGGCAATGAACATTGGAAGACCCTGGGGTGGGTTCCGTTTATCAGGGTTACAGGACACATCCACAATCCATCCACTTTACAAGGTTCCTAATCCGCTTTGGATTATCTCTTCGCCCAGCTTCCGCTTTTTGTCCACACAAAGGCCCTAAAGACAGTCCCAGTTAGACAAAAAACAGCAACTGGACCGCGGGGCCTCGTGCGGCACCAGCCCCATCTGGAAGAGGCCCATACCGAAGAGCTTTCCCCACCTGAAACAAAGAAACAAGCCAGGCAGAGATGGCCCCCGTGGTGTTCAAATAGGGAAGCCTAAAAGAAGGCTCCACCCACATCCACCAAGGGTAATTTGGAGTCCATTTTTACCCGTCACCTAGGAAGCCCTCCCGAAAACAAAGGGAAAAATCGCTGAAAAACCCCCGCGATTTCGGAAGTTGATCCACTGGGTTTGGCTTCAAACAAGTGGCACCTTGAACGCGGGGACAACGGCGGGGCCCACAAAAAAGGGCTTCGAGCCGGGGGGGAGGGGGTGCTTCTGGTGTCTCTAAATCAACATATAAAAGGGGCGCCCATGGAAAACAGGCACGCGTGTCTTGCCGGAAGCATAACCCTACCAATCATGGAACCATGACTACGATGTGAAGGGACTCAACGGTGCTTCTTTCCCACCTCAACAACTCCAACCGGCCCGCCCGCCCCCCCCCCCACACCTAAAGAAAGCACAAAGGCAAAATTAAGGAAGACCAATAAAGCAAATTTGAAGAAGTAAGCCTTAGGCAAGCATGGCTTTGCTCTGAGAGGTAGAAGGGAGCCCAAAACCCACGGTTGCAGCTGGGTCAGACTTAGAACCCCTGCAAAAGCTAGCCCTGTGCCAGTTGAAAATTGAGGGAAACCCGAGGCTGAGTAAAGTCAGGTCATGACTAAACAACTCACGGAATGGCTTTCAGAACTCGGCAATACTCGGAATCCCCGGGTAAGCCAAGCCTTCATGGCCTTCGCAGGCTCCTTCTTTTTACCAGAGTGGCCTTGAGGAACCACACAAGGCCAATTGCAGTACTTGGAGTTGTTTCCGGAAGGCTTGCTGTGTTGAAGCAGTCTTGGGGCAAAGTACCCAAGGGTCATCTTGTTCTCCCGAACACCAGTGTTTTAGGGATTTTCTGTGAGCCGTCCCCAAGTTGCTTTTTTGGATGGGAGCCCGTTGGGGTTGGCATCACAGAAAGGGTCGTTGCCCACGGGATTCCCGAAATCCTCATCTTCCACAATGTGCTGAACCTACCATTCTTTTCTTCAAGGGGACGGCAGTGGAACCTTTGGAGACCCTTTGACTCGAGTCGAATCCCGTCGCAAGGAACATCCTCTTCATCCCGTCTGACATGCGGGTCATTTGGCTGTGGCTCAAAAAATGGAATCCCCAAAATGGCACCTTGGCAAATGGACACCAAGACTGAAACCTACGCAACCCCAGGTCTTGAATGTTGAGCCACAGCCACTTGGGGATGGAGGGCTTGGCTCACAGAATCGTTCGCCGGTTGGGTCTACCCTGTCTGACCAAGATGGCGGAGGTGCTTTCCCTTGCCTGCGGATTTGAACAACCTCCACAAAAACACCAGAAAAAACGGAGTCAGTCCATTGAGGTCCAGTCTCCCTTGGCACTAAAGGGACTCCCCTTGGCACACAAGATTGCCCCAAAGCCTAGTTTTGGCTGTCTTAAAATGCAAAGCCTCCAACGAACATGCTTGGCTTGCTGTTGGTGTCCCTTTCAAACCGCTTTAACACTTTCATTCTCAGTATCCTAGATAAGCCTCGGTGGTCCCTGCGAAACCCTCCGAAATCCTCCCTGGAAGCTGCTCCGAAGCACCCAGCTGGGGACAAATCTTACGAGACCTTCAAGAACACCAAGGGAGGCATTTTGTCTAGGTGACCTACGTGACCTTCAAGAACCTTCGCTGGTCACCATTTTGCGGGTCACCTAGGGGCTTGCCTGTCCGCTTCTCTCGTCCGGCTCCAAAATACCTCATGGCCAGGGCACATCGCGCCCAGGAACAGCGAGGGAAGGAAGAGGCCGCTCGGCACTCCGGCCCCGTACCTCGGGACAGCAGAACTGCCTTGTTTTGATTGAACTGAAAGTTATGGATGCGTCCCTTCTATTTTGGGGCCCTTTTTTGCAGGGAAACCAAGGAGAACCCAACCATGTTGGGTGTAAAAATAACGCACCCGTATTCCCAGCTTAAAAAGGAAGGCGGGACCGCACAGGCAGAATCCCAAAGAGTGCAATGCGCTCTCAACCAACTCCAAGCCCCGCAAACGCGCCCGCCCGGCCCCGCCTTCAAAAAATGGTTGAACTGGTCTATGTCCGTCTTTCCCAGGTGGGTGCGTCTGGTTGCGGGGGTTGAGAATCCTTTTCCGGGGGGTGTGACACGGCCTCTGGACTTGATGAGCCGCAGCCCAGCTGGAACGGGGGATTGGGGTTTCTTCCCCCAGAACCCACCGCCCCCCCTCAAAAAAAAAAGGAATGGGGAAAGAAGACGCAAGGCAACAAAATGGGACGCCTTTTGCGGGGGGGGGGGAAGGGGGGCCGCGATTGCTTGACGAGGTGCGTCCAGCAAGCGATGACAAACTGCACGCAGCCTGATCGAGCTCCCCCGAGATTCAGTGCCACCACGGGATAGGGACAATCCCCCAAAATGATCCTATGCCGCGATTCATGGGCCTTCCTTTCGGGTCCAAGAGCTGTGTGTTCCTTTCACTTTCCGGAACCAAGCCCAAAGGCCCAGAGCCTCACCAGAGCCTCACCAAACCACTCGAGCAAAGCCCCTGGAAGCTGAGAGGCTCGCACGAGAACTTGTCTGTGGGAAATGTGAGGCCTGTCCAACCCAAACGGCATACACCTTGCAAAAAAAAATAACTGACGGCTTTTTTCAGACGAAAAATGAGCAAGAATATTTACTGATGGGCAAAATCCTAGGCCGGTAGGTGGTTTATCCCATGGCATATGGCATATCCCATTCGCGGGGATTACTTCCACCCCAGATGGCGCAGGCGTGCATCCATCTACATTACCTCCCAAACCCTTTCCATAGCGGCTGGTG